>JAGKTI010024506.1:3124-14353 GCA_018397915.1 Birgus latro | reverse complement strand
ACACAAAATTATTGCCAGCCGCGATAGCGAAGCTGGTATTGTTTTCAGTTTGCCTTTCTGTGTGTCTGTGTGCCTGTTAGCACGATAACTTTGCTGCCGCTCAAGATATCATCATAAAGTTTTACAGGTGTGTAGTAGGGATGAAAATCTACGAGTTCGAAATTGGTGAAGGTAGGTGAAGGGCAAGGTCATATTCTGAGCCGCGCTACATATGAATCGCCTCGCGGCTGGTGTGATTCCCCACTTGGGGATGCTTCTAGTTTATTGATTCATTCTTTTACTTATTTGCTCAATCTTATCATCGGAAATGGTTTCTGTAATCTTAAAAATAATAATTACTCAAAGTTCATCGTTGCTAATGAATGATGTCGGACAGCAAATCAGCAGCTAACTTTCAAAGCCTAGGGCTCTTCCCTGCTCAGATGAGATCGAATAAGCTATATTGCTACTAGTATTACTACTACTACTACAACTACTGTTGCTGCTTCTACTACTGCTACAACCGTTACTACTTCTGCTAATTCTTCTTCTTCTACTACTACTACTACTACTACTACCGTTACTGTATAGACGAACACTTGCTTACAGTTAACAGGACAAAATCTAAATGTGTTATTTTCAGTAACAAAGTGAATGAGACAACAGAGAGCATCGAGCTGAATGGTGATACACTGCAAGTAGTAAAGTCTTTTAATTATCTTGGACATAATGTCTGTTTTAATTTTAAAGACAATAATGATATTATTTTTAGACTTCATAATTTTTATGCCTCGTTTAATAGTATTTTTAGGGATTTTAAAGCCGTTGACAGGGACACATTTTTATTTCTTTTTAAATCTTACTGTTTACCAGACTACGGACTTCCATTATGGAACCACGAGTCCTCTTTTAACTCAAAAAATTTTAAAACTTTTGAGATAGCCTTTAGCAAAGCATTAAAGCGTATATGTGAAGTACCGATGTTTGCCAGTAGTCACATCACGGCAGCTCGGTGTAATCAACTGCTGCTCAGGCATCACACTGCACTAGTCCAAGCCAGATACTGTAAGAGAGTGTTAAGGCTGCTAAACCCTATCTTTAGAATTAATATCCCACTTATCAAGGAGGGATTTTTTATGCAGTACCTTTTTAAGCACTTTAAAGATGTATATAATGTTAATGTTTTTTATGAAGAGCTGGATATTCTGAGATCTCGGATTGACTGGATACAAAGGCATGAGGACAGACGCAATCCTTGTATGTTTTATGGCTATTAGCATTATTCTATTATGATTGTTTTATCCCACATTTTATATATATTTTAATCGTTTTATATAATTTTTTTAGTTCCACTTTTAGTAATGCTGAAATTTTAGTTTTTTAGTTTTTTATAATTATTAAGTATAGGCATATGTGGCCTTTTATTACTTTATTAGATTTTAACAGTTATTTTTATTTCTTAGCACATGCTTATATAATTTTCTTTTTATTTTGTTGTGTAGTCTTTCTGTTCTTATAATTGGCAGGTATTTCTAATGATTTTTTTTTTTTATCTTTATATTTTTTGTTTTAGCATTGTACAATAGGTTACATATTTTTATTCATTTTCTTGTGTTTTAAAGGCTAATTTATAATCTTTTATATCATTAACTATAGTTTTCATTGCCCGAAGAGAGCAGTAGTGACTTGTTAAAAAAAAAAAAAGAAAACACAGTATGTGCATGTGAGTGTATGGTACATGTATGTATACGTGTATGCTGTGTATTGTACATATCTTTTCAATTGACTATCTCAAACCATCTTTCAGAAGGATATGCTGTTATTATGTATGTTCTTTACTGTACAGTGGCCTCAGGAATTTTTTGGGTTATGTAATATTATGTATGTAATCTGTATACGTATACTGAATTACGAAATAAAGGAATGATGATGATGATGATGTTACTACTTCTGCTACTACTACCACTACTACTACTACTACTACTACCATTACTACTTCTGCTACTGCTACTACTACTACTACCACTACTACTACTGCTAATAATGATAATAATAATAATAAGAGGAATAATATTAAAACAATAATAATTATAATGAAACGCCGAGAACTCAGGCCTTGAGCTGTCGACGCAAAGCTTTGCTCCATATTCCTTCGCCAAGCCATGCTCACGGACTCACCATATGACCATCATGACTTAGCTGGCTTAGTCAGTTCATCGTCCCTTCATAATGTATCACTGTCGAAATCCGTCACGGGTTTTAGGGGATGTCACTCCCACACGGATAAACTGTCGACCGCATATGACTTTGACCTTTGACCAGTTGACCTTGCTGAGCTAATCACTTCATTGCCCCTTCATACTTTATCACTGACAATAGTTTTGTTAAGATCCGTCACTGGTGTCAGGAGATATCCCCCACAAGGATAAAGTTAACCCCATATGACCTTGACTTCTGACCCTTTGATCTAGATGACCAAATCAGGTCATCATCTCCCCATAGTGCATCACTGACCAAAGTTTTGCCGAAATCCGTGAAGAGGTTCAGGAGATGTCGTGCCCACAATGACAAACTAAGTGAACTACTTATGACCATGATCGTTGACCCCCGTGCCATGACTGATCTAAATAGTTCATCATCTCCTCATACTGCATCGCTGACTGTCACGAATTTTCTACATCGTAAAATTATGTATTGTAAATCGTGACATCGATTGATTTTGCGGGAGCGACGAATAGTTCTGAAATGCAACAGATTTCACTCATTCTCTCAACCGTCCACTCGCGTACTTATATTCACATCAAGTTGTCAAAACTCTCGTCATTCTTTCGCGAGTGATTGTCTTTATGTACAGATAATGCATTCCTCTAAGCGATAATTTCTGAATTATCGCTTCTGCCTCCCTGGCCGTTACTCGGCCACGCCCTTTCACACGTTCCTCACGTCGGACACTCGAAAACACAACACATTCAGTCTGTCCCTTAGTCTCGGAGAGTGTGGTGCGTCGTGCACAAAGCTTAAGCGGGTCTCTTTTCTTAGCGATTTCAGGTCTCAGCTTGTACTGGCGTGTATTCCCGAAGCTCCCACCAGCTTGGTGATCGACTAGAGCAGCGATGGTCTCATCCATACCGATTAGTATTTTCTTTTGTTTTTCCTAGGCTTAAGTTTTTGATTATTTAGCTATTTGTCTGAGTGTCTGAGTGAGTGCATTTCCCTTTCTTTGATTTGAATTGATTCATGTAACGTAAATTTATTTTCTTGTATTCAATAAATTTACAGTTCGTTTTCTTGAGCTTTCTTAAATGTAACAGTCGTGTTTGATTTCACCACATATTTAGTACACTTTTGCTACTCCACGTTAGCCCAACTCCTTATATTAATCACGACTAGTACTTAGGCCAGCTTTTGGTATTAATTCTTAAATCTGTTGTGCTAGCTAGGAGTTTGGCTCAGCCAAGATCCTGTTTATTATTATTATTATTATTCTTTGAATGTTAAGGGGAGAAACTAACTTTCTCAGAGGCTAACAGTACAATAATACAGCCTACTTGAGCGTTTAGTCTCTGCTGTTTACTGTTGAGAAAGTCTATAAATTCTCGACTCTAGAGAATTGGCGAAGTAAGCCAGCATAAAAGTGAAATCGCAACTTGATTTCACGGGTCTAATCTCTCGCAATAATCGACTCGATAGTCATTCCTAGCACACACAGCTATACATTGTATACTCTGTTATACAGTATTTCATTTTCCCCCTGACACTGACAAAAGTTTGGTGGAAATCTGTCGATGGGTTCATGAGATACCGCACCCACAATAGTGTTATGGACCCACGCACGCATCCACGCACAGATAGACCAGTCACTAAATGCCTCATCAACCATAGATGGAGATCATCATTATTAAGTTAACACTTTTCCTAACTTAGAGACTGATTAATAATTATAAAGTATGTCTACTCAGTATGACCTTGACCTTGCTGACCTAGTCATTTCATTGTCCTTCCATACTGTATCGCTGCCAAAAGTTTGGTGGAAAATCATCGAGGAGTTCGGGAGATATCGCGCCCACGAGGATAAACTAAGTCGACTTACGCCCTTGACCTTTGACCTCTTGACCTAGCTGACCTGATCAGTTTGTCATCTCCTCATACTGCATCACTGACAAAAGTTTGGTGAAAATCCGTCGATGGGTTCAGGAGCTATCGCGCCCAGAATTGTGTTACTGCACGCACCCATGCACGGACGAACGGACAGGCCAGTCACTTAACACCTTCTCCACTATCGATGGGCAGAAAGTTTAGTCAGGTGCACAGACTCGCCATGCAACTTTCATGACATGGTTCACTGTGGGGTAAAGGAGACTAAAGATCAACTAAGTCGACCCCATATGACCATTACCTTTGACCCCTTGACCTTGCTGATCTAATCAGTTTATCACTCCATGTTACATCGCTGGCAAAAGTTTGGTGGAAATCCGTCCATGGGTTCACAAGATATCGCTCCCAGAATAGTGTTACAGACGAACGCACACACGCATCGGCACCCACACACGCACGGAAGAGCTGACCATTCACCTAATTTTCCTGCACCATATGTGGGCGAGGGCATAATAATAATAATAATATTAATAATAATATTGTCGTCCATTACTAAAGACAAGGCACAATCGTGGATAATAACATCGATACACTTTTCGTCGAACCATTAAAAAACGTACACACTATCATGAAAAGTTTGTTGGGCTCCGTTTATCGCCTCACTGAGACTCAAAAGTCATTTTTCAGTCATCATTGTTTCTCTTAATAAAGTAAAGGGCAATTTTAAGTCCATGACTATACACTTTCTCCAAGTATAGCACAGGAGGGTTCTGATGCTTCCGAAATGATCAATACAGCTCCTCATTGTTTATCATCATCTTCACTGGCGCGCCATATCAACATCAAGAAGAATATATCACAAGCAAGTGTTATACAGCATTATAATGAAAAATATTAACCACGTTGGGTAAAATTATCGAATATTTTGCGCCAGCCATCATCTTCCGCGTCAAACACCTCGGGCAGTGTGCACCTATAGTTTTTGGAGCAAGTGTGCGTTCATTAATCAGAGTCTGCTCACCTTCCTCCCATTTCCTTGGAAATCGTTGCCTGGCATTCACTTTGAAGCTTTTTCAAGAGTGCAGGAGATTGAGACTGACTAGAGGAGTGCTGTGACTGAGGCAGCGAGGAAGAGGGGAAGGGGGAGAACGAGGATGAGCTGAAGGGATGGAGTGGAGAGAGAGATATAAGAGAAAGGTGTGTGAGTTGGCAGTGTGAGGGAGGGCAACCAAATGGCAGACGACAGAACGACATGAAAGTGATATATATGTGGCAGCCCCTTACGGGATTAAGGGAGAGATACATAGCTATATAGCCAGATAAATAGATTTTATTGACAGATAGAATTAACAGTGTCCTCTTGGGTCTGGCACAGCCTTAAACTATCAATTCTACTAGCCATATTTTTAGACAATAAAGAGATCTCGTAACTCCTCGCCCCCAGCGATTTATTTGGTACATCATATCTTAATATTCATCTTGTATTCAGTGATGCATGCTGTGACCATATATATATGCGATATAAGCAGCATACAGGAGGTAATGGTGGTGTAATACACAACAAATCGGAGACGAGGAGATCCAACGAAACCCATAACATTTAGCATACAACCCTGCGTTCGGTGTGAAACCCTAGACAAAGATACACAAACAGACTTACGACCAATTCCCTGCCGTAACTTAGGCTTGTTTTTGCAGACCGAACAATAGCATTAAAAACGGGAAGAATGTACACTTTCTTGTACGAGTATGCATCTTTCTTGCTAAATTAAAATTGGTTGATAATCTTCCTTTCTTAATTAAGATCCGCTTTATAGACGAAGAAAGAATGTCAAAGGAAGATTCTGCAGTCTACATGTCTTTCCTGCGAAAAAAAATTAATTATGTCAAAGTTGACCATGAATTCATTCCTGTATTCAGACCCTGGCTAAGATACACACACACACACACACACACACACACACACACACACACACACATATCCAGTACGACAAACAACCACTTTCCCACGTAACGCCTCCTCTCTAAAAGCACACTTTCCGATTCGTGTTTGACAAGCATAGGAAAGGATTATGATGCACTCCACGGCAGTGAAGGAGTTAAGAGTAAGAGGTAGAGGGAAAAAGAGGCTTGTGATCAGTACCTATCGAATTCACGAGGGTCATTAAGCAGGCAATCGATTTTTCAAAGCCCCAGTCTTCCCCAATAATTCTAATTGTACTTCTGAGTGAAAAGGGAAATAATGAGAAACAAATTTTATCTAACATTCAGACAGGCATAAGAAACTATGTCCAATATTCTGACTGGCATAACACACTATCCACCATTCTGACCGACATAGCAATCTTTATCCAATATTCTGGTTGCCATATTGATCAGACTTAGATTCTTTCACTTACGATCTCCTTGTGCTAACCACTGTACCATCGGCTTCCCATATTTCAGAGTAAAAGAGATGCTGGTTCTAATGTGAAGTAACCGCCGTGTTCTTGTTGCCATGGATTTTTTTTACAACATCCCTCCCTAAGCTATTTATTTTGTTGATGGTTCCTGAATATCATCTGAAAGGGTAGAGATGCAATTTAAGCCGATATTAAAAAGGGCATAGGTAACTTATTTGTGCATATGAACCCTTTTATGGTTAGGACATCTCTAGCATTCTATTGCAGTTGCCGCCAGACGATTTTATGAAGCTGACAAGAAAGTATAGGAGTCTGAGAATGTTAGCACTATATAGTGCCACTAAGCCTTGCTTGGCTGGGAAGTATCTATTCTTCAGCTTCAGTTACACTAGAACATATTACTTTCTAATAATGAGCAACAATTTGGCAGATTATTGGTGAAGAGTTTTGTTGAAGTGTCTGAGCTTCGTGGTTGGAAATTAAATGTACAGTAGATACGGAGTTAAAATTACTGTAAGAGATTTTCAGTATGCTGTGCTGAAGAGAGAAACTTGAATAGGTGAGGGTGTTTAAGTACCTGGGTTATAGTTACGTGTGCAAAGGAAGTGGAAAGTAGAATAAAACTGAGAGGGAAGTGGTTGTTGATATAAAAACCTTGACATGAAACAGAGATCCTAGTGTGGTGACTGCTACAGGATTGCATGAGGAAGTTTTTGTACTCACATTATCGTCTCTAGTGTAGACTTTTCTGTAACAAGAAAACGATAAGTCAAGAGTTTGAGCAGTGGAGACGTGGTGTTGAGGCAAGTGTGTGGAGTGCGGAGTGTGGATAGGATGGGAAATAATGTAATTCATGATGGCTGTGGTGAAGGGAAGTCTTGGGCCACTACTGCTTAACAGTGTGCGTAAATGGTAGGCCACATGGAGAAAATAAATGTGAATAAGGTGGTGAAGAATTCATGAGTGAGTCTGGAGGTGGAAAAGGCTTGGTAGACTAAGCAACGTTAACTGACTTCGTAAATGACTGTATGTTAAATAGCAAGGCGTGAAAGTTTTTGAGGCTGGGAACTGACAGAGGAGGGGATGAAGCTGGCTGGAAAAGTTTTGTACAGATGAGCGTATGACATATTTGGTATCTCTTTCTTAAAATAACAGACGTTGGAACAGCTCTGTCGGATAAGTTACGTGAGGTTCATGTGTGTAGCATCATATGCTTATGAAGTGGAGTAAGGATGTTGGAGCTTAAATGGTGAATCAACGAGCGTGTGGCCCATTTAGCTGTTGAGTCGTTCTCCCCTTGTCATATTTTTATCTTTTGTTGCTTTCTGGATCCCACCTCATTATATTTTGGTGTGGAAAAATAAAGGTCGTGATGATGATGATGATGGTGATGATGATGATGATGATGATGATGATGATGATGATGATGATGATGATGATGATGATGATGAAAGTGAATCACATATATTTTTAAACAATAGGTTGAAAGTAAAAATCGAAGGCTCTGGTCAACTTAAACATTCTTTTATTCGATTTGGATTGAACTTTGTAAAAGGTTTCAGGGTAAAGCAAAAATGAAGAGAATAGATTTTGAAAACAATGAGTCAAAGGACAAAGCAACAAGACAAGGCCAACTCAACTGAAACACATTTGGTGGAAGACATGAGGTGAGGCAACGAAAAAATTGGTTATTGAGAACATTCGGTCAGGGCCAAGGTTAAAGAACAAAGTCAAATGTTTGGCCTTCAGATCAAATGTTAGGCCCAGGAGCTAACGTCTACTTTGATTGCCTTCTTGCTTCCTTTACTCTCTCAATCTTCACACGATATTATTAAGCTTAAGAAAAACTCAGAAACCTGATAGAGGAAAGAATAATGAAAGGTGAAAGGGTTGTGAATAAGTGTAAGACCTGTCAGTAGTACAGAATAATACTAACAGTCAGAGGTTCGTCAAAGTACGAGTAACTAACACCTTCAGTTGCGGTCTCCAGACTTTCTTGCAATTAGGTTAGGCTTATCGAACGGAAACAGTTTGACATGTTGAGTCAATACTGGAGCCATTAACCCTGTCACGGTAGGGTCAGTTTTAGTATTTGACCCCAACTGACCCAATCCGATAACATTCACGTGAGCCGTTATATGATCCTGAAAGTGTTAAGATTTAATACGTAGAATGAACAGCTGTGGAAGCAGTGCTACAAAGTCTGCTACGCCAAGGAGAATACTGCCCTAAGATTATTACTCGAAGGTAATGTAAGGAAGAGAGAGTTCCCCTTTAGTAAACTGTAATAATACATCACGGCAAAATTTAATTATAAACTTTGTCAGGGGGAAATGAGAGTTTGCTCTGGCGTGTCGCCAGATGTCAGGGGAAAATGAGACTTTTACCCTGGCGTGTCGCCAGATGTCAGGGGAAATTTAAGTATTCCCAAGAAATAATGAAATATTGTATAATTGGTATACAATGTATAGCTAAGTGTGCTATGTCAATTCTCTAGGGTCGAGAATTACAAACTTCCTTAACGGCACGCAGCAGAGCTGCAATATTGTACCGTTGGCCTACGAGAAAGTTTCTTCTCCCCCCCCCAACAATCAAAAAAAATTATAATAATAATAATAACAGGCTCTTGGCTGAGCCAACTCCCAGCTAGCACAACGGATTTATAGTGATTCAAAGCTGGCCTAAGTACTGGCCGTGATTTAATTCAAAAGTTGTGCTAACGCAGAGTAGCAAACTGTATTAAATAACAGAGTGGACTAATTAAACACAGTTAACAACTTTAACAAAGCTCAAGAAAAGAACTGTGAATTTATTAATTACAAAGAAATGAATTTACGTTACATGAAATTCAAATCAAATAAAGGAATCCACTCACTCGCTGAAACACTCAGATAACGGCTAAATATTTCAAAAAGCTTAGCCTAGGGAAAAACCAGAAAATACTGATCGGTATGGATGAAACAGAGCTGCTGTGACGATCACCAAAGTGGGTGGGGCTGCAGGAGACACGCCAATACAAGCTGAAATCTGAAAAACGCTAGAAAAGCACAGAGCCTTTGAGAGGCGTCCCGCGTCGCGCCGCGTCTACAAGCAAACTGAGCTCTGATTTGAATCGGGGCGCGACGAGCGTGGGAGGTGCGCGCGCCGCGCCGTAACGGCTACGCGCGAACAGACAATTAAAATTTACGGGACGATGTCACGACTCACTCAACACAACGTTACAATGTAGAAAATTCGTGACAAACTTATTCTCGCTATCACTATCACGCAATGTTCATCTGCCTGCACTTCTCTCGCTATTGCTTTCTTGATTGGGTTCATTCACTTTATGAGAGAGAGAGAGGAAGAGAGATGGTATGCCGCTGTTGGAATACATAACCATATGTCAACTTGCGCGCATACACACACACACACACACACACACACACACACACACACACACCTGCCATCACATCGCTCAGAAAGCCATAATACTTCCGGATCAGTTATTTTTGCCACTGAGTTGTGACACCTCAGCATTACTGAGAAAGCATTAAACTACTACTACCATCACAGCCGCAATACTACTCAATAAATTTGTATATTTTGAATAACAACTCCTTTCATAATATATTATACCAAATACCATCGATAAACACTCGTGTATCTTAATTTCTAGCCTACCTTAATTGTAGGATACTTGAAGCAGGACATCACTGTGGATGACGGCTACCTGTGCATACACAGGTCAGTCCATCTCGGCCAGAGAGACTGGAGTTGATTAAAGCTTAAATTCTAGCGAGTTGCAGACACAGGGTTTAATAACCATACGTACGTGATGTGTGCGTCGGAGGCTTGTCTGGTGCAGTATAGTACAATGAAAAAAAAAAAAACAAACAAGCAAATGACAGTAATGACTCTGACTTATGGATATATAAGAATGTTATTTTCAGTTGCTGCAGCTTGGTTGATTTTCAAAATCCATTGAGAAAGTCGCAGCAGAATCAACATGACTTTTGGTGTCGGCAGTGGAATCCAGCATGAAGCAGCAAGTACAGGCACGGTCGCAAACAGCGCTGTATATCTCGGGACAAAGGAATACGGTGGCAGAGAGAGGGAGGGAGAGAGAGAGAGGGGGAGGGCAATAGACGACATAAAAAGGCAGAAGGAATACAAAAAGAAAGAATAAAACATGATTCACATAACTTGAAGAGGAAAGACAAGAAAGAGAAAATCATGGTGGAAAAAAAGAGACGATGCAAATGAAATGAAAAATTGGAAGGAGAATAAATAATGAGAAGAAAGAGGAAGATAAACAGAGAAAAATAAACATCTGTTGAAGAGAGGAAAATCAGTGAGAGAATATAGATTGTTAACATTCACAAGGGAATGCAAGATGTTCTCACAGCCACACTAACGCCGACATACCTCTATTCTAACTGCCATTATAAAAAACCGTCGGATCTCAAAGTCCGTGTGTTTATGTGGATTTACTTTCCACCCCATAAATTCCTTTAAAAATTATATTAAACCATTCAGACAGACAGACGAACGAGTGAAAAGCAGTAAAAAATTAATAAGTATAATTAAGGGTGACAACAGGAAGTGGTGGTGAGGGACAAGGAATCGAGGATAAACTAAAATTATAATACGAGAGAAACAAATGAAATTTAGAACAAAGGGGGAAATATTATAAACAGAGAGAGAGAGAGAGAGAGAGAGAGAGAGAGAGAGGTGCAGAAGAAAGTGAAACAGCAAATGAAGAAGGCAAGAA
>JAGKTI010024505.1:0-14353 GCA_018397915.1 Birgus latro | reverse complement strand
TAAGAAGACAGGTTTGGTGATGAAAATGTCACATTTTTGAAGGAAAACAAGAAGTCAACTGACATGTGAAGGGAGCTGGCACCTTATGTTTTTAAGAACAAAAACCTAGATACATTGAGAGGATCATTGAAACAATTTTTTTTTCCCAGCACAAAAAGTTTAAAATTATGCCCAGCTTCATGGGGGAAAAAAAATCACAATATCAAGGTTTCTGTTACACAAAAAATAACAATTCCTTAGGTAAAATCTTTCAATTCTGTGATTCCTCTTGAGAAGGAATTTTGGATTATCAACTTCTGATTTGTCGTTTTTTCCCCTTAGCCATGATTTCAAGGACAAGAAGTAGTGCAAATTGTGAAAAAGATCCGGCTGATAGCATCTGTTTTGTAGGTAAGTCCATTCTTTTTTAATCAAATGAAGCCTGAATAAGCGTATTTCTCGTCCAAAACGCTGAATATGCAACTTCCTCAAGTGTTGTCAATGTTGATGGGAAAACACATTATTTTATATTCAGAACTAAGAAGACACTTGTGAGGGTGAAAATGTCACATTTGTGAATGATAACATGAAGTCGACTGACACGTAAAGAGGGCTGGCACCAAATGTTTTTATGAACAGAGGGCTTGAAACATTGTGCGGATTTAAAATCTTCGATTTATTTTTTTTTCATCAGCGGAAGCTGTTTAAATTTAAGTCGAGCCTCGTGCCGGTAAAAAAAATATATATATATTCACAATATTAAGATTTCTGTTACATCAAAAAAATAAAAAACATTTCCTTAGGTAAAATCTTTCAATTCTGTGATTTCTCTTGAGACAGAATTCTGCATTATTAACTTTTGCTGATTTTTATTTCCACAGCCGTGACTTCAAGGGCAGGAAGTAGCGCAAATTGTGAAATTGTTCCAGCTCATAGCATACGTTTTGTAGGTAGGTCCAATCTCTTTTATTCTAATGATTGCTGAATAAGCGTATTTCTTGGCGAAAAAACTGAATATGTAACCTCCTCAAGTGTTCTCAAAGTTGATTGTAAAACACATTATATTATATTCAGAACTAAGATGACACTTGTGAGGGTGAAAATGTCACAATTATGAAGGATAACAAGAACTCGACTGACACGTAAAGAGGGCTAGCACCTTAGGTTTTTATGAAATGAGAGCTTGAAACATTGTGAGGATCACCGAAACGATTTAAAATCTTCAATTTATTTATTTTTTTTCTTTAGCTGTTGTTTAAATTTAAGTCGAGCCTCGTGCCGGGGAAAAAAATTACAATATTAAGATTTCTGTTACATAAAAAAAATATATATTTCCTTTGGTAAAATCTTTCAACTCTGTGGTTCCTTTTGAGAAGGAATTTTGGATTATCAACTTCTGATTTGTCGTTTTTTTTTTTCCCATTAGCCATGATTTCAAGGACAAGAAGTAGTGCAAATTGTGAAAAAGTTCCTGCTGATAGCATACGTTTAGGAGGTAGGTCCAATCTCTTTTAATCTAAAGATGGCTGAATAAGCGTATTTCTCGGCGAAAACGCTGAATATGTAACTTCCTCAAGTGTTCTCATAGTTGATTGCAAAACACATTAAATTATATTCAGAACTAAGAAGACAGTTGTGAGGATGAAAATGTTACATTTATGAAGGATAACAAGAAGTCGACTGACGTGTAAAGGGAGCTGGCACCTTATGTTTTTTTTAGAACAAAGAGCTTGATACATTGTGAGGATCATCGAAACATGTTTTTTTTTTCCCTCCAGCATGCAGTTTCAAATTACGTCGAGCCTCACGGGGGTAAAAAAAAAAAAATCACAATATAAAGGTTTCTGTTACATCAAAAAACACATTTCCTTAGGAAAAATATTTCAATTCTGTGATTCCTTTTGAGAAGGAATTTTGGATTACGAACTTCAGATTTGTCGTTTTTTTTCCCATTAGCAAATGATTTCAAGGACAAGAAGTAGTTTAAATTGTGAAAAGTTCCGGCTGATAGCATCCGTTTTGTAGGTAGGTTCATTCTATTTTTATCAAATGATGGCTGAATAAGTGTATTTCTCGGCGAAAACGTTGAATATGCAGCATCTTCAAGTGTTCTCAAAGTTGATTGTAAAACACATTATATTATATTCAGAACTAAGAAGACACTTGTGAGGGTGAAAATGTCACATTTATGAAGGAAAACAAGAAGTCGACTGACACGTAAAGAGAGCTGGTATCTTATGTTTTTAAGAACAAAAACCTTGATACATTGTGAAGATCATTGAAACATTTTCTTTTTTTTCCAGCACAAGCAGTTTAAAATTACGTCCAGCCTCATGGGGGAAAAAAATCACAATATCAAGGTTTCTGTTACACGAAAAACAACATTTCCTTAGGTAAAATCTTTCAATTCTGTGATTTCTTTTGAGAAAGAATTTTGGATTATCAACTTCTTTGTCGTTTTTTTTTCCCTTAGCCATGATTTCAACGACAAGAAGTAGTGCAAATTGTGAAAAAGTTCCTTCTGACAGCATCCGTTTTGTAGGTAGGTCCATTCTATTTTAATCAAATGATACCTGAATAAGCGAATTTCTCGGCCAAAACGCTGAATATGCAACTTCCTCAAGTGTTCTCAAAGTTGATGGAAAAACATTATTTTATATTTAGAACTAAGAAGACACTTGTGAGGGTGAAAATGTCACATTTATGAAGGATAACAAGAGGTCGACTGACACGTAAAGAGGGCTGGCACCTTAGGTTTTTTATGAACTGAGTGCTTGAAAGATTGTGAGGATCACCGATACGATTTAAAATCTTCGATTTATTTATTTTTTTCTCCAACTGAAGCAGTTTAAATTTAAGTCGAGCCTCGTGCTGGTAAAAAAAAAAAAATATTCACAATATTACGATGACTGTTACATTTAAAAAAAAAAAAAAAACATTTCATTAGGTAATATCTTTCAATACTGTGATTTCTCTTGAGACAGAATTTTGTATTATTAACTTTTGCAGATTTTTTTTTTTTTCCATAGCCGTGACTTCAAGTGCATGAAGTAGTGAAAATTGGGAAATAGTTCCAGCTGATAGCATACGTTTTGGAGGTAGGTCCAATCTCTTTTAATCTAATGATGGCTGAATAAGTGTATTTCTCGGCGAAAAAGCTGAATATGTAACTTCCTCAAGTGTTCTCAAAGTTGATTGTAAAACACATTATATTATATTTAGAACTACGAAGACACTTGTGAGGGCGAAAATGTCACATTTATGAAGGATAACAAGAAGTCGACTGACACGTAAAGAGAGCTGGCACCTTAGCTTTTTATGAACATAGAGCTTGAAACAATGTGAGGATCACGGAAACGATTTAAAATCTTCGATTTATTTATTTATTTTTCTTCATCAGAAGTTGTTTAAACTTAAGTGGATGGTGGTGCCGGTAAAAAAATATATATATATTCTCAAGATTAAGATTTCTGATATATCAAAAAAAAAAAAAAAAAACATTTCCTTAGGTAAAATCTTTCAATATTGTGATTTCTCTTGAGACAGAATTCTGTATTATTAACTTTTACCGTTTTTTTTTTTCCACAGCCGTGACTTCAAGGGCCTGAAGTAGTGAAAATTGTGAAATAGTTCCAGCTGATAGCATACGTTTTGGAGATAGGTCCAATCTCTTTTAATCTAAGGTTGGCTGAATAAGCGATTCTCCCGGCGAAAAAGCTGAATATGTAACTTCCTCAAGTGTTCTCAAAGTTGATTGTAAAACACATTATATTATATTCAGAACTAAGAAGACACTTGTGAGGGTGAAAATGGCACATTTATGAAGGATAACAAGAAGTCGACTGACACGTAAAGAGGGGTGGCACCTTATGTTTTTTATGAACAGAAAGCTTGAAACATTGTAAGGATCACCGAATCGACTTAAAATCTTCGATATATTTTTTTCCTTCAGCTGTTGTTTAAATTTAAGTCGAGGCTCGTATCGGTAAAAAAAAAAAAAAATCACAATATTAAGATTTCTGTTACATTAAAAAAAAAAAAAAATCCTTAGGTAAAATCTTTCAAAACTGTGATTTCTCTTGAGACAGAATTCTTTATTATTAACTTTTGCCGATTTTTTTTTTCTTCCACAGACGTGACTTCAAGGGCATGAACTAGTGCATATTGTGAAATAGTTTCAACTGATAGCATACGTTTTGGAGGTAGGCCCAATCTCTTTTAATCTAATGATGGCTGAATAAGTGTATTTCTCGGCCAAAACGCTGAATATGTAACTTCCGCAAGTCTTCTCAAAGTTGATTGTAAAACAAATTAAATTATATTCAGATCTAAGAGGACAGTTGTGAGGATGAAAATGTCACATTTATGAAGGATAACAAGAAGTCGACTGACATGTAAAGGGAGCTGGCACCTTATGTTTTTTTAGAACAAAAAGCAAGATACATTATGAGGATCATCGAAACAATTTTTTTTTTCTCCAGCATGCAGTTTCAAATTATGTTGAGCGTCATGGGGGTAAAAAAAAATCGCAGTATCAAGGTTTCTGTTACACGAAAAAACACATTTCCTTAGGAAAAATATTTCAATTATGTGATTCCTCTTGAGAAGGAGTTTTGGCTTACCAACTTCAGACTTGTCGCTTTTTTCCCCTTAGCCATGATTTCAAGGACAAGAAGTAGTGCAAAATGTGAAAAAGTTCCGGCTGATAGCATCCGTTTTGTAGGTAGGTCCATTGCCTTTTAATCAAATGATGGCTGAATTAGCGTATTTCTCGGGCAAAACGCTGAATATGCAACATCTTCAAGTGTTTTCAAAGTTGTTTGTAAAACATATTATATTATATTCAGAACTAAGAAGACAGTTGTGAGGATTAAAATGTCACATTTAAGAAGGATAATAAGAAGTCGGCTGACACGTAAAGAGAGCTGGAACCTTATGTTTTTAAGAACAAAAACCTTGATACATTGTGAGGATCACTGAAACAATTTTTTTTTTTTTCCCCAGCACAAGCAGTTTAAAATTATGTCCAGCCTCATAGGGAAAAAAAAAAATCACAATATCAAGGTTTCTGTTACACGAAAAATAACATTTCCTTAGGTAAAATCTTTCAAATCTGTGATTCCGTTTGAGATGGAATTTTGGATTATCAACTTCTGATTTGTCGTTTCCCCCCCCCTTGGCGATGATTTCATCTCCAAGAAGTAGTGCAAATTGTGAAAAAGTTCCGTCTGATAGCATTCGTTTTGAAGGTAGGTAAATTCTATTTTAATCAAATGATGCCTGAATGAGGGTATTTCTCGGCCAAAACGCTGAATATGCAACTTCCTCAAGTATTCTCAATGTTGATGGGAAAACACATTATTTTATATTCAGAACTAAGAAGACACTTGTGAGGGTGAAAATGTCACATTTATGAATGATAACAAGAAGTCGACTGACACGTAACGAGGGCTGGCACGATATGTTTTTATGAACAGAGAGCTTGAAACATTGTGAGGATTTAAAATCTTCGATTTATTTATTTTTTTTGCTTCAGCAGGAGCTGTTTAAATTTAAGTCGAGCCTCGTGCCGGTAAAAAAATAAAAAAAAAGAATATTCACAATATTAAGATTTCTTTCAGATTAAAAAAAAAAAACATTTCTTTAGGTAAAATCTTTCAATACTGTGATTTCTCTTGAGACAGAATTCTGTATTATTAACTTTTGCTGAGTTTTTTTTTCCACAGCCGTGACTTCAAGAGCATGAAGTGGTGCAAATTGTGAAATAGTTCCAACTGACAGCATACGTTTTGGAGGTAGGTCCAATCTCTTTTAATCTAATGATGGCTGAATAAGCGTATTTCTCGGCGAAAAAGCTGAATATGTAACTTCCTCAAGTGTTCTCAAAGTTGATTGTAAAACACATTATATTATATTCAGAACTAAGAAGACACTTGTGAGGGTGAAAATGTCACATTTATGAAGGATAACAAGAAGTCGACTGACACGTAAAGAGGGCTGGCACCTTAGGTTTTTATGAACAGAGAGCTTGAAACATTGTGAGGATCATCGAAACGATTTAAAATCTTCGATTTATTTATTTTTTTTCTTCAGCTTTTGTTTAAATTTAAGTCGAGCCTTGTGGCGGTAAAAAAAAGTATTCACAATATTAAGATTTCTGTTACATAAAAAAAAAAAACATTTCCTTAGGTAAAACCTTTCAATACTGTGATTTCTCTTGAGACAGAATTCTGTATTATTAACTTTTGCCGATTTTTTTTTTTCCACAGACGTCACTTCAACGGCATGAAGTAGTGCATATTGTGAAATAGTTTCAGCTGATAGCATACGTTTTGGAGGTAGGTCCAATCTCTTTTAATCTAATGATGGCTGAATAAGCGTATTTCTCGGCGAAAACGCTGAATATATTGCTTCCTCACGTGTTCTCAAAGTTGATTGTAAAACACATTAAATTATATTCAGAACGAAGAAGACAGTTGTGAGGATGAAAATGTCACATTTATGAAGGATAACAAGAAGTCGACTGACATGTAAAGGGAGCTGGGAACTTATGTTTTTCAGAACAAAAAGCTTGATACAATGTGAGGATCATCGAAACAATTTATTTTTCTCCACCATGAAGTTTCAAATTTCTTCGAGCCTCATGGGGGTAACAAAAAAAAAAAAAAATCAGAATATGAAGGTTTCTGTTACACCAAAAAAACACATTTCCTTAGGAAAAATATTTCAATTCTGTGATTCCTCTTGAGAAGGAATTTTGGATTACCAACTTCAGATTTGTCGCTTATTTCCACTTAGCCATGATTCCAACGACAAGAAGTAGTGCAAATTGTGAAAAAGTTCCGGCTGATAGCATCCGTTTTGTAGGTAGGTCCATTCTATTTTAATCAAATGATGGCAGAATAAGCGTATTTCTCGGCGAAAACGCTGAATATGCAGCATCTTCAAATGTTCTCAAAGTTCATTGTAAAACACATTATATTATATTTAGAACTAAGAAGACACATGTGAGGGTGAAAATGTCACATTTATGAAGGATAACAAGAAGTCGACTGACACGTAATGAAAGCTGGTATCTTATGTTTTTAAGAACGAAAACTTTGATACATTGTGAAGATAATTGAAATATATATATATTTTTTTCCCAGCACAAGCAGTTAAAAATTACGTCCAGCATCTTGAGGGTAAAAAAAAAATCACAATATCAAGGTTTCTTTTACACGAAAAACAACATTTCCTTAGGTAAAATCTTTCAATTCTGTGATTCCTTTTGAGAAAGAATTTTGGATTATCAACTTTTTTGTTGTTTTTTTTCCCCTTAGCCATGATTTCAAGGCCAAGAAGTAGTGCAAATTGTGACAAAGTTCCGGCTGATAGCATCCGTTTTGTAGGTAGGTCCATTCTGTTTTAATCAAATGAAGCCTGAATAAGCGTATTTCTCGGCCAAAACGCTTAATATGCAACTCCCTCAAGTGTTCTCAAAGTTGATGGAAAAACATTATTTTATATTCAGAAGTAAGAAGACACATATGAGGGTGAAAATGTCACATTTATGAAGGAAAAGAAGAAGTCGACTGACACGTAAAGAGGGCTGGCACCTCAGGTTTTTTATGAACAAAGAGCTTGAAAGATTGTGAGGATCACCGAAACGATTTAAAATCTTCGATTTATTTATTTTTTTCTTCAGCTGAAACTGTTTAAATTTAAGTCGAGCCTCCTGCCGGTAAAAAAAAAAAAATATTCACAATATTATGATTACTGTTACATCAAAAAAAAAAAAAAATCATTAGGTAAAATCTTTCAATATTGTGATTTCTCTTGAGACAGAATTCTGTATTATTAACTTTTGCCGATTTTTTTTTCCCACAGCCGTGACTTCAAGGGCATGAAGTTGTGCAAATTGTGAAATAGTTATAGCTGATAGCATACGTTTTGGAGGTCGGTCCAATCGATTTTAATCTAATGATGGCTGAATAGGCGTGTTTCTCGGCGAAAAAGCTGAATATGTAACTTCCACAAATGTTCTCAAAGTTTACTGTAAAACACATTATATTATGTTCAGAACTAAGAAGACACTTGTGAGAGTGAAAATGTCACATTTATGAAGCATAACAAGAAGTCGACTGACACGTAAAGTGGGCTGGCACCTTAGGTTTTTATGAACAGAGAGCTTGGAACATTGTGAGGATCACCGAAACGATTTAAAATCTTCGATTTATTCTTTTTTCTTCAGCTGTTGTTTAAATTTAAGTCGAGCCTCGTGCCGGTAAAAAAAAAAAAAAATCACGATATTATGATTTTTGTTTCATAAAAAAAAATCCTTAGGTAAAATCTTTCAATACTGTGATTTCTCTTGAGAAAATAATCTGTATTATTAACTTTTGCCGATATTTTTTTCCACAGACGTGACTTCAAGGGCATAAAGTAGTGCAGATTGTGAAATAGTTTCAGCTGATAGCATACGTTCTGGAGGTAGGTCCAATCTCTTTTGATCTAATGATGGCTGAATAAGCGTATTTTTCGGCGAAAACACTGAATATGTAACTTCCGCAAGTGTTTTCAAAGTTGATTGTAAAACACATTAAATTATATTCAGAACTAAAAAGACAGTTGTGAGGATGAAAATGTCACATTTATGAAGGATAACAAGAAGCCGACTGACATGTAAAGGGAGCTGGCACCTTATGTTTTTTTTAGAACAAAATGCTTGATACATTGTGAGGATCATCGAAACGTTTTTTTTTTTCTCCAGCACGCAGTTTGAAATTACTTCGAGCCTCAGGGGGGTAAAAAAAAAAAAATCACAATATCAAGGTTTCTGTTACACCAATAAACACATTTCCTTGGGAAAAATATTTCAATTCTGTGATTCCTCTTGAGAAGGAGTTTTGGCTTACCAACTTCAGATTTGTCGTTTTTTTCCCCTTAGTCATGATTTGAAGGACAAGAAGTAGTGCGAATTGTGAAAAAGTTCCGGCTGATAGCATCCGTTTTGTAGGCAGGTCCATTCTATTTAAATCAAATGATGGCTGAATAAGCGTATTTCTCGGCGAAAACTCTGAATATGCAACATCTTCAAGTGTTCTCAAAGTTGATTGTGAAACACATATATTATTCACAGAACTAAGAAGACACGTGTGAGGGTGAAAATGTCACATTTATGAAGGATAACAAGAAGTCGACTGACACGTAAAGAGAGCTGGTATCTTATGTTTTTAAGAACGAAAACCTTGATACATTGTGCAGATCATTGAAACAATTTTTTTCCCAGCACAAACAGTTTAAAATTACGTCCAGCCTCATGGGGATTAAAAAAAAAAAATCACAATGTCAAGGTTTCTGTTACACGGAAAACAGCATTTCCTTAGGTAAAATCTTTCAATTCTGTGATTACTTTTGAGAAAGAATTTTGGATTATCAACTTCTTTGTCGATTTTTTCCCCTTAGGCATGATTTCAAGGAAAAGAAGTAGTGCAAATTGTAAAAAAGTTCCGGCTGATATCATCCGTTTTGTAGGTAGGTTAATTCTATTTTAATCAAATGATGCCTGAATAAGCGTATTTCTCGGCCAAGACGCTGAATATGTAACTTCCTCAAGTGTTCTCAAAGTTGATGGAAAAACATTATTTTATATTCAGAACTAAGAAGACACTTGTGAGGGCGAAAATGCCACATTTATGAAGGATAACAAGAAGTCGAATGACACGTAAAGAGGGCTGGCACCTTAGGTTGGTTTTTAATGAACAGAGAGCTTGAAAAATTGTGAGGATCACCGAAACGATTTAAAATCTTCGATTTATTTATTTTTTTCTTCAGCTGAACCTGTTTAAATTTAAGTCGAGGATTGTGCCGGTAAAAAAAAAATATTCTCAATATTATGATTACTGTTACATCAACAACAAAAAATATCATTAGGTAAAATCTTTCAATACTGTGATTTCTGTTGAAACAGAATTTTGTATTATTAACTTTTGCCGATTTTTTTTCCACAGCCGTGACTTCAAGGGCATGAAGTAGTGCAAATTTGTTAAATAGTTCCAGCTGATAGCATAGGTTTTGGAGGTAGGTCCAATCTCTTTTAATCTAATGATGGCTGAATAACCGTATTTCTCGGCGAAAACGCTGAATATCTAACTTCCTCAAAGTGTTCTCAAAGTTGATTGTTAAACACACTAAAATATATTCAGAACTAAGAAGACAGTTGTGAGGATGAAAATGTCACATTTACGAAGGATAACAAGAAGTCGACTGACATGTAAAGGGAGCTGGCACCTTATGTTTTTTAGAACAAAAAGCTTGATACATTGTGAGGATCATCGAAACATTTTTTTTTTTCTCTCCAGCACGCATTTTCAAATTACGTCGAGCCTCATCGGGGTAAAAAAAAAAAAAAATCACAATATCAAGGTTTCTGTTACACCAAAAAACACATTTCCTTAGGAAAAATATTTCAATTCTGTGAATCCTCTTGAGAAGGAATTTTGGATTACCAACTACAGATTTGTCGTTTATTTCCCCTTAGCCATGATTTCAAGGACAAGAAGTAGTGCAAATTGTGACAAAGTTCCGGCTGATAGCATCCGTTTTGTAGGCAGGTCCATTCTATTTAAATCAAATGATGGCTGAATAAGCGTATTTCTCGGCGAAAACGCTGAATATGCAACATCTTCAAGTGTTCTCAAAGTTGATTGTAAAGCACATTATATTATATTCAGAACTAAGAAGACACTTGTGAGGGTGAAAATGTCACATTTATGAATGATGAAAATAACTCGACTGACGCGTAAAGAGAGCTGGTACCTTATGTTTTTAAGAACAAAAGCCTTGATACATTGTGAAGATCATTGAAACAATTTTTTTTTTCCAGCACATGCAGTTTAAAATTACGTCCATCCTCATGGGGGTAAAAAAAAAATCACAATATCATGGGTTTTGTTACACGAAAAACAACATTTCCTTAGGTAAAATCTTTCAATTCTGTGATTCCTTTTGAGAAAGAGTTTTGGATTATCAACTTCTTTGTCGTTTTTTTTTTTTTCCCCTTAGCAATGATTTTAAGGACAAGAATTAGTGCAAATTGTGAAAAAGTTCAGGCTGATAGCATCCCTTTTGTAGGTAGGCAAATTCTATTTTAACCAAATGATGCATGAATAAGCGTATTTCTCGGCCAAAACGCTGACTATGCAACTTCCTCAAGTGTTCTCAAAGCTGATGGAAAAACATTATTTTGTATTTAGAGCTAAGAAGACACTTGTGAGGGTGAAAATGTCACATTTACGAAGGATAAGAAGAAGTCGACTGACACGTAAAGAGGGTTGGCACCTTAGGTTTTTATCAACAGAGAGCTTGAAACATTGTGAGGATCACCAAAACGATTTTAAATCTTCGATTTATTTATTTTTTCTTCAGCTGAAGCTGTTTAAATTAAAGTCGAGGCTTGTGCCGGCAAAAAAAAAAAAAAATTCAACAAAATATTGTTTTTTTTTTCACAAAAAAAAAAAAAAAAAAAAACGTTTCATTAGGTAAAATCTTTCAATACTGTGATTTTTCTTGTGACAGAATTCTGTATTATTAACTTTTGCCGATTTTTTTTTTTCCCCACAGCCGTGTCTTCAAGGGCATGAAGTAGTGCAAATTGTAAAATAGTTCCAGCTGATAGCATGTTTTGGAGGTAGGTCCAATCTCTTTTAATCTAATGATTGCTGAATAAGCGTATTTTTCGGCGAAAAAGCTGAATATGTAACTTCCTCAAGTGTTCTCAAAGTTGATTGTAAAACACATTATATTATATTTAGAACTAAGAAGACATTTGTGAAGGTGAAAATGTCACATTTATAAAGGATAACAAGAAGTCGATTGACACGTAAAGAGGGCTGGCACCTTAGGTTTTTATGAACAGAGAGCTTGAAACATTGTGAGGATCACAGAAACGTTTTTGAAATATTCGATTTTTTTTTTCTTCACCTGTTGTTTAAATTTAAGTCGAGCCCCGTGCCGATAAAAAAAAAAAAATCACAAAATTAAGATTTCTGTTATATTAAAAAAAAAAAAAACATTTCCTTAGGTAAAATCTTTCAATACTGTGATTTCTCTTGTGACAGAATTCTGTATTATTAACTTTTGCCGATTTTTTTTTCCCCCACAGCCGTGACTTCAAGGTCATGAAGTAGTTCAAGTTGTGAAATAGTTCCAGCTGATAGCATACGTTTTGGAGGTAGGTCCAATCTCTTTTAATCTAACGATGGCTGAATAAGCGTATTTCTCGTCGAAAACAGTGAATATGTAACTTCCTCAAGTGTTTTCAATGTTGATTGTAAAACACATTGTATTATATTCAGAACTAAGAAGACAGTTTTGAGGATGAAAATATCACATTTATGAAGGATAACAAGAAGTCGAATGACATGTAATGGGAACTGGCATCTTATGTTTTTTAGAACAAAAAGCTTGATACATTGTGAGGATCATCGAAACAATTTTTTTTTTCTCCAGCACGCAGTTTCAAAGTACGTCGAGCCTCTTGGGGGTAAAAAAACACACACACAATATCAAGGTTTCTCTTACACAAAAAACACATATCCTTAGGAAAAATATTTCAATTCTGTGATTCCCACTGAGAAGGAATATTGGATTACCAAATTCCAGATTTCTCGTATTTTTTTCCCCTTAGCCATGATTTCAAGGACAAGAAGTAGTGCAAATTGTGAAAAAGTTCCGGCTGATAGCATCCGTTTTGTAGGTAGGTCCATTGCCTTTTAATCAAATGATGGCTGAATAAGCGTATTTCTCGGGCAAAACGCTGAATATGCAACATCTTCAAGTGTTCTCAAAGTTGATTGTAAAACACATTATATTATATTCAGAACTAAGAAGACAGTTGTGAGGATGAAAATGTCACATTTATGAAGGATAACAAGAAGTCGACTGACACGTAAAGAGAGCTGGTATCTTATGTTTTTAAGAACGAAAAAGTTGATACATTGTGAAGATCATCGAAACAATTATTTTTTCCAGCACAAGTAGTTTAAATTTATTTCCAGCCTCATTGGGGTAAAAAAAAAAATCACAATATCAAAGTTTCTGTTACACGAAAAACAACATTTCCTTAGGTAAAATATTTCAATTCTGAGATTCCTTTTGAGAAAGAATTTTGGATTATCAACTTCTTTGTCGTTTTTTTCCTCTTAGCCATGATTTCAAGGACAAGAAGTAGTGCAAATTGTGAAAAAGTTCCGGCTGATAGCATCCGTTTTGTAGGTAGGTTCATTCTATTTTAATCAAATGATGCCTGAATAAGCGTATTTCTCGGCCAAAGCGCTGAATATGCACCTTCCTCAAGTGTTCTCAAAGTTGATGGAAAAACATTATTTTATATTCAGAACTAAGAGGACACTTGTGAGGGTGAAAATGTCACATTTATGAAGGATAACAAGACGTCGAATGACACGTAAAGAGGGCTGGCATCTTAGGTTTTTATGAACAGAGAGCTTGAGAAATTGTGAGGATCACCGAAAAGATTTAAAATCTTCGATTTATTTATTTTTTCTTCAGCTGAAGCTGATTAAATTTAAGTCCAGCATCGTGCCGAGAAAAAAAATATTCTCAATATTATGATTACTGTTACATCAAGAAAAAAAAAAAAATCATTAGGTAAAATCTTTCAATACTGTGATTTCTCTTGAGACGGAATTCTGTATTATTAACTTTTGCCGATTTTTTTTTTCCACAGCCGTGACTTCAAGGGCATGAAGTAGTGCAAATTGTGAAATAGTTCCAGCTGATAGCATACGTTCTGGAGGTAGGTCCAATCTCTTTTAATCTTATGATGGCTGAATAGGCGTATTTCTCGGCGTGAAAGCTGAATATGTAACTTCCTCAAGTGTCCTCAAAGTTGATTGTAAAGCACATTATATTATATTCAGAACTAAGAAGACACTTGTGAGGGTGAAAATGTCACATTTATGAAGGATAACAAGAAGTCGACTGACACGTAAAGAGGGCTGGCACCTTAGGTTTTTATGAACAGAGAGCTTGAAACATTGTGAGGATCACCGAAACGATTTAAAATCTTCGATTTATTTTTTTTCTTCCGCTGTTGTTTAAATTTAATTCGAGCCTCGTGCCGGTAAAAAAAAAATATATTCACAGTATTAAGATTTCTGTTATATATATAAAAAAAAAAAAACTTTTCCTCAGGTAAAATCTTTCAATACTGTGATTTCTTTTGAGACAGAATTCTGTATTATTAACTTCTGCTGATTTTTTTTCCACACACTTGACTTCAAGGGCATGAAGTAGTGCATATTGTGAAATAGTTTCAGCTGATAGCATACGTTTTGGAGGTAGGTCCAATCTCTTTTAATCTAATGATGGC
>JAGKTI010024504.1:0-14353 GCA_018397915.1 Birgus latro | reverse complement strand
CGGCTTGTGGCCTGCACTGTGTTAGGCTTGGCGTGGCTCGTGGCTAATGCCGAGGAGGTGAGCTCTGGGACCGCTATGGCCTGTGTCAATGAGCTTTGGTCACTAGCAGCTGATGGACGGACTATGGCCGATCCTGCCTCATGCCCAGTACGGCTCGTGGCCGGTACCGTGGTGCCGCTCTTGGGGGAACGCCTACAGGAGACGGACGACTGTTGGCCGGTCCTGCCTGACCGACACGCGTCCATGTCGCGGCCCTGTGGCCGCGACATGGACTTAGAGGAGTTTTTGGTGGAGGTAGTGTCTCGGTGAGTTAGTTTCACGAGTCCGTTAGAGTCCGTGGAAGTGCAAGTCACGCACGTGTTTGAATTATTTTTGTATACTGTATTAGGTTAAGAGGTGAAGTTATGTGAATATTAGTGTATGTAAATTTATTGATCGGGCATATATCCACCTGTGTGCAAGATTAAATATCATATTACAGTGTTATAATATCCCAAGAATTCTATCAGCTGTGGGGAACACACGCTTGAAATATTTGAACCTTGTTACGTTGGTCTACCCTGTAATAATCTCAGTGGGGAAGAGAATTCATTATTTTCAGTTTTCTAGGATATTCATAGTCTGAAAAGTAATCTATGTTTATTTATGAGTGAAATCTAGTTTTCTTACACTGTATGTTAGAGTTAGTAAATAATAGATTAAGTTTTTTTATGTTTGATCTAAATTCCTCTGGGAAGTTTGTTTGAGAGTGAGTGGCCCGCAAGGTGTGTTGCTATCTATAAGCCTCACGCACTCTGATCTACTCACGCTACCCTAATCACACAGTCGCAAGGCCTCAGTGTCCTATCTCTTACCGTAACGGGTCTAATTATTCTTTCCCGGCATACGCTGGGTGGTGGCAGCCTACTATTGCTTTTCTACTTCGTGTTGGTAATTCATTCTATTTTTAGTAATTAACGAGGCCCCTAAATTTTGCACCACGACAATGGTGGCTAAGTGATGGAAATATATCAATTTTCTTTATTTATAGGGAACCTAAAATTGGCGCCCTTACACTGATGTTAAAGCGGTGGGATTTAATTAATTTATATGGTCATAAAAATCGTCCCTTACACTGGTGGTAAATGCGGTGCGATTTAGATAGAAATTCGGTAACAATATACTAGAGGCCCACTTAGTATTATATTGCGAACTCCTAGAGGATAGAATTTTCCATCGAAGTAATAAGAGTGAAGACTGATCGGTATATTCCCACAGTTAATAGTGAATGAACAGTATGTTTAGTGTTAACTGTACACATTCAATACATAATTGTGTATTACGTACAATTGCTTTAATATTTGGTTCATTCCGTTACCATTTTCATCTGCCTTCATATATGAATCATCTAACTACCCTTGTTTCATTTCTATGTTTATTTCTCTGTTATGATTCGTTTCATTGGTTCGTAAGGTTCACTTTGTATTGACTTATGAGCAACTTTAGATTGTTTAGGGTTAGTTGGACAGGAGCAGCTATGCTGTCAAGAGGTATTCCGTGTCTGGATATTAATAAATCGTCCTGAGCCAGAACGTAATCTTCACTTATTCTCCACTGAACTCATCATGGTAGCAGAGCGTAGTTCCGTGAGAGTTACAGAAGTGGAGGGGTAGCTTTCATCTTTAAGTGACGTCCCAGGAACTGCATCATCTATTTAACTCTGTCCCTGGAGGAATTTCTAACCCATACACAACGAAGTCATGGCGGATGACTCTACACTCTCGCGGGGATACAACAACCCACCTGTTTTCAGTTCTTCAAAGCCATATGATCGGTGGAATATAGAGGTGGAGGCCTGGACGAAAATTACGAAACTGACAAAGAAGCAGCAAGGTTTAGCAGTTGCCTTGTCTTTTCCTGAAGGCAGCTCAGTGAGGGACAAGGTGTTTAGTGAACTCGATATAGCGACACTGGATGCAGAGGATGGAATCACAAACCTTATTTCGTTTTTAGATGAAGTATACTCAAAAGATGAATTGGTTAGTGCCTATGAAGCATGGTCGGAGTTCGATAAACACAGGAAGAATGATTCAATTTCCATGGAAGATTATATAATGGAGTTCAAGAAGCTTTATGCCAAAGTAAAGAAGTATGGCACAGATATATCGGTTCCAATTTTGGCATTCAAGTTGCTGGATTGTGCTTGCTTATCACAGGACAGACAACTGGTGGTAACAGGAGTTGATTTTAAGAAGAAAGACACTCTGCTAGAACAAGTGTCTACCTCACTTATTAAATTTTTTGGCAAGCAGACTGTACTACCGAGAGATGTTGGTGCACCAGGGATTATTGTACAGGCCGAACCCATGGCAACAGATGTTCTACTAACTGGTTGTACATATTCCAAGTGGCACGACAATGATAAGCAAGGTGACGGGGTTGGAAGATGGTCTCAACGAGATAGGGGACGAGGAAGAGGACGCACAGAGTACAAGCCATCAACTACAGGCGACAACTGGAGAAAAAACCCATTGGATGGTCAAGGCAACCCTACGAGATGCAGAATATGTGACTCTATATACCACTACGCAAGGAAATGTCCCGAGAGACGTCCACGGCAGGTGTATGAAGCAGAAGTAATCCCTGAGGAAAGCGACCCAAAAGAACTGTACACAGGAGCTGATCACTGTCAGGTAATGAGTGTGGATGTTAAGGGTATGGTTGGTGAATCCTTAAACTGTGCGATATTGGACTGTGCCTGTACAGTACCTCTACCGTTTGTGGTGAGGATTAGATGAAATGTTATCTGGACTCACTTGATGAAGAAATGTTAAGTAAAGTACAAGAATCGAAAGGCAAGACCTGGTTCAAGTTTGGTGATGGAAGAGAATTAAAATCATTAAGAGAAGTTGTATTTCCTTGTTTCACTGCTGGGATTGACTGTATGCTTATAACTGATGTAGTAGAAAGTGACATTACACTACTTTTAAGGAAGTCATCTATGAAAAGAGCTAAAGTCATACTGGATATAGGAAAAGATAAGATTAACATTTTTGGTAAGAACGTTTCTGTTCAATACACATCTTCAGGTCATTACTGTATACCCATAATGAAACATGGTCTATCACCTGCTAATGTTAAGGAAGTTTTGATGGCAACAGGAGAAAATATGGATATGAAGAAAACTGTATTGAAATTACACAGATAATTTGCCCACCCTTCAGGTCATCAACTGAAGTTATTACTTAATGATGCAGGTGTTACAGATTCGAGATACATGAAATTAATAAACGAGATTAGTGCAAGTTGCAAAATATGGAAAAAGTACAGAAGGACTCCATCTAAACCTGTAGTATGCCTTCCTTTGGCAAGAGATTTCAATGAAGTTGTTGCTATGGACCTCAAGGAGTGGGACAAGAAGAAAGGTATATATTTTTGCATTTAGTGGATGTTGGCACCAGATTTAGTATTTCATCTGTGTTCTATAGGAAATATCAACAAACAATTATTGATCAAATAATGAAAAATTGGATAGGCACTGGCTTAGGCTCACCTGGGAAGTTTTTAACTGATAACGGAGGTGAATTTGCAAATGAAGATTAGATATATGCGAGAACCTGAACATAACATCAGTGTGTACTGCTGCCGAGAGTCCTTTTAGCAATGGACTATGTGAAAGAAACCACGCAGTCATTGACAGTATGGTTCATAAAATTTTGGTTGATAGACCAAATTGTCCTTTATCTGTAGCCCTTGCATGGGCAGTTCATGCTAAGAACTCATTACAAATGGTTCATGGCTATAGTCCATATCAATTGGTGTTTGGCAGGAACCCAAACTTACCATCATTCCCATGTGACGAACCCCCTGCTCTGGAAGGTACAACTATAAACCTCTCGTTTGCAGAACATCTGAATGCTTTGCATGCTGGAAGACGAGCATTTATTCAAGCTGAAGCATCAGAAAAAGTTAGAAGGGCTCTTCGGCACAGTATACGACCATGTGGTAAGCGGGTCAGTGTCGGTGATGTAGTGTATTATAAGAGAGATGGACAGGATGAATGGAAAGGTCCTGGCAAAATAATAGGTAAACTCGGCAAGGTAATGATAATAAAGCAAGGAAATCAGTGTGTAAGAATTCATTCATCCAAAGTAATAGCCAGTAATTATGTCATGGGTAAAAAACAATGATACAGAAAGAAATGACGAACTAGATGGTAATGAAAGGAACGATGAAAGTAGACGACCAATGACTGAGGTGATTGTTCAGAATTGTGACAATGCTGAAAGATGATGATATTGGAAATAAGGTACAGAGGTTAGGTAAAGTGGGTGAGGAAGAGAAGTCAGATAAAATAGAATGTTCTGAAGTCAAAGGGACCATTCCAAAAGTTGGAGATAGAGTTAGATATCTTCGAAAAGGATCCGATGAATGGAAAGAAGCAAATGTTTTAAGCAGGGCTGGAAAAGTGACTGGAAAACATATAGGATGAATATAAGGGATGAGGATTCTTCTATAGACTTTGTACATGAGGTTGATGAATGGAACAGAACTGAAGAGGACAATAAGGATTCTGAAGAAGTATTTGTAGCTAATTGCAGACATCAGGAGATATGTGTAAGGGATGCTAAGTTGCAGGAATTACAGAACTGGAGGGATTTGGGGGTTTATGATGAAGTACGAGATGTTGGACAAAAAACATTGTCTTGTCGTTGGGTGTGTACGGAGAAACCACAGAAGTCTGGTAGTCCCACTGCAAAAGCTAGATTGGTGGTTAGAGGATTTGAGGAGAATCTGACGGACACTGACACGAGAGTAGATTCCCCAACAGCAGGGAAAGCTACACTTCGTATCCTCTTAGCATTGTTGGCTACCATGTCTTGGAAATGTAGGTCCATTGATATAAAGTCTGCATTTTTACAAGGAACTGCATTTCAAAGAGAAGTTTTTATCAAGCCACCAATAGAAGCAACAGTTGCGGAAAACTGTGTTTGGAAACTGAATAAGTGTGCATATGGTTTGAGTGATGCTTCTCGGATATGGTATGAGTCTGAAAACAGTGTTACGAAAATTAGGATGTGTACAGACCAAAACAGATCCAGCATTGTTTTATTGGTATCATAAAGGGAAGTTTGCTGGATTGTTCCTAATACATGTGGATGATTTCATCTGGGGAGGGTCTGAACAATTCAGGACTCATGTAGTAGATGCCGTTAAAACTGAATTTAAAATTGGTAAGGAGGCAAATGGTGGCTTCAAGTATCTTGGTCTTGATATCAGTCAGTGTGACTCAGGAATACTACTACACCAGAAGACATACATTGATAATGTCACCCATACCCATCACTCGTACGATAGCATCTAGGAAAGACGAAACATTAAATAAAGATGAATTAGATGCCCTTAGAAATATCATAGGACAACTGGCCGCATGCCCCCCTTGGGGGTAGGGGGTTTTTCAAGAATTCTCCCCCAGTATCCCTGCTTGTCGTAAGAGGCGACTAAAAGGGTTGGTGGCGGGTTAGTGCCCCACCCCGTAAAAACAACTAACTTGTAGGAGGAGGCTGTAGCACAGGCCGAACAGGGTAGTACTCCCAAGGGGAATGGAATGCTGGTGATAGGGAGAGCTGGAGCTCCTTTCACTAGCTACCTAATCATCCTCCTTTGCTGACCTTTTCAGTGTGACAGTAACAGGGAGAGTAGACCAGCATACTCTCCCAGTCATTTCCTCTAACTATCCTATGCACTACACCACATGCGCTTTACATATCACACAACGTACCCCACTACGTTACAGGGGTTGACGCCAGCAAGGGCATGCGGCCAGAAAACTTTGCCCCCGCTACCTAGTGGCGGACTTTNTTTTTCAAGAATTCTCCCCCAGTATCCCTGCTTGTCGTAAGAGGCGACTAAAAGGGTTGGTGGCGGGTTAGTGCCCCACCCCGTAAAAACAACTAACTTGTAGGAGGAGGCTGTAGCACGGGCCGAACAGGGTAGTACTCCCGAGGGGAATGGAATGCTGGTGATAGGGAGAGCTGGAGCTCCTTTCACTAGCTTCCTAATCATCCTCCTTTGCTGACCTTTTCAGTGTGACAGTAACAGGGAGAGTAGACCAGCATACTCTCCCAGTCATTTCCTCTAACTATCCTATGCACTACACCACATGCGCTTTACATATCACACAACGTACCCCACTACGTTACAGGGGTTGACGCCAGCAAGGGCATGCGGCCAGAAAACTTTGCCCCCGCTACCTAGTGGCGGACTTTGGGGGGAGGCTTGACTGGGGTTCCGCCGGCACAGATCATGTGTCCGGGGCGAGATGGGGCTCGAACCTGTGCTAGAGGGTACAGGGCATTGCGGTTCCCAGGCTGCCGCTTCCGCTCATTAGAGAGGGGCCCGAACCTGGGAGTAGCGCCCCAGGAGGCTGCCCTATCAGTGGGTGTATAATGGCGGGGCAGTTGCAGTGCCAAGCCGCGCTTGGAGGGTGGCCCTGCAGGTGTCCTGGCAGGGTGCCCCGAGGCCACTACCACAGCCACTAGTAAGCTGGTGGGCTAGGGGTCCCAGATCCATCCTGGACCTGGGTCTGTGCAATGGGTCGAGCCTTTGGAATGTTTACCCCCCTTTATCTTACCGACTATGACTATGAACATAAACAAGCACCAAAGCAAGCCTGACGACAGCAAATCACCCAGGGGGTTTAGGGGGGGTTCGTGGAATGTGGGAAGTTTGAGAGGAAGAGCAGGGGAAGTTGTTGAGGCATTTAGTAGGAGGTGGGTGGATGTGGCATGTCTGCAGGAAGTCCGGTACAGGGGTGGATCAGCCAGAAAGATTGCTGGGAAGGATTGCTACTATAAGTTGTTTTGGCAGGGGGGAACTGACGGATATGGGGGTGTGGGTGTGTTGGTTGCGGAGAAATGGGTGGAGTATGTTATGAATGTCATGAGAGTAAGTGATAGGATAATAGTAGTGAAAATTTTGATCGGACGGGTGATGGTTTCAGTCATATCAGCATATGCTCCGCAGGTAGGATTGGATGACGCAGAGAAGGATAGATTTTGGGATGATTTAATACGCGTAGTAAGTGGTATGGGTGATGATGAGGTAGTGGTTCTGGGAGGGGATTTAAATGGTCATGTTGGTGAAGCAGCTCAAGGTTATGAAGGAGTCCATGGAGGATGTGCATATGGTGTGAGGAATGCGGAAGGGGAAAGAATACTCGAGTTTGGGGAGGCTATGGACATGATTGTGTGCAACACACATTTTAGAAAAAGAGTGAGTAGATTGATTACGTACGAGTCCGGGGGAAATAGTAGCCAGATAGATTATTTTCTGGTAAGGAGGGTTGATAGGAGATTAGTGAGGGATGTTAAAGTTATAGGAAGCGAGGAGTGTGTTCAGCAGCACAAACTGTTGATTTGTGACATGGTGCTTAAGGAACGAATGATGAGAAGGATGACATATGTACCTAGGAGGAAAATATGGAAGCTGAGAAACCAATCAGTAAGGGATGCCTTTTATAGTGAGATGAGGAGAGTGGTGGCTGAACAGGAAGCCAAAGATAGAGACGTTAATGAACAGTATGGAGCCCTTAAGAACAACCTCTTGAGAGTTACCGATGCAGTATGCGGTTGGACAAGAGGCCCACCAAGACATAAAGTAACTTGGTGGTGGGATGAGGGTGTAGAAGCCGCAGTTAAGGAGAAGAGAAGGCTTTTCCAGGAATGGAAGAAGGGTGGTAACAGGGAGGAGTACTTGGCTGCCAAGCGCAGGGCTAGAAGAGAGGTATACAGGGCGAAGTCTGAGTCACAGAGACTTTTACTTGATAATCTAAATCATGAAGGAAGGAAAAATATGGTTTTTAGGGTGGCAAATCAGATGAAGAGAGATAATCGGGACATTGTAGGCGAGCAGTGTGTGAAGAATGATGAAGGAAGGGTAGTGGTAAACAGTGAGGATATTAAAGATGCATGGAGAGAGCATTATAGCCGGTTGTTGAATGAGGAGTTTGATTGGGATAGGGAAGGTTTGGAGCCAGCTGATCCAGTGTTTGGGCCTTGGCCTTTGATTGACGCTGCTACTGTGAGTGAGGCAATAGACAGGATGCGGGTGGGGATGGCGGCAGGTGTGTCTGGGTTGATTGCCGAAATGGTGAAGGCCTCAGGAGATATTGGGGTGAGGTTAGTCACTGACCTGATAAATATGATTATATATGAGTGTGTTGTCCCAGATGATTGGCTGAAGAGTGTAATTGTAAATGTGTACAAAGGGAAGGGTGATGCCCTGGAAAGGGGAAATTACAGAGGTATAAAGCTCTTAGATCAGATAATGAAAGTAATGGAGAGAGTTCTAGAAGGTATGATTAGAGAAAGAGTGAATATCAATGAGATGCAGTTTGGGTTTATGCCAGGCAGGGGGACCACTGATGCCATATTCATTGTTCGACAGCTTCAGGAAAAATATATTGGAAAGAAAAGGGAATTGTATTTTGTTTTTGTTGATTTGGAAAAGGCCTTTGACAGAGTCCCTAGAGAGGTGGTGAAGTGGGCAATGAGAAAGCTAGGGTTGGAAGAGTGGCTGGTTAGGGTGGTTATGGCCATGTACGTGGGTGCTCACACTCAGGTAAGGGTGAATGGAGCTTTGAGTGATGAGTTTCCCGTGAATGTTGGTGTGCATCAGGGGTCAGTTTTGAGTCCCTTGTTGTTTATCATGGTGCTTGAAGCCCTCTCACGTGACTTCAGAGAGGGACTCCCATGGGAGATGTTGTATGCTGATGATTTGGTGTTGATTGCTGAGAATGAAGGGGAGGCTGAGGAAAGATTTAAGAAGTGGAGAGATGGTATGGGGCACAAGGGCTTAAGGGTAAATGCAGATAAAACAAAAGTGATGATATCTAGGGTTGGTGGCGGTACAATCAGAGGAGAGGGAGAGTGGCCATGTGCAGTTTGCCACATGGGTGTGGGAAGTAATTCCATCTTGTGCAGTGTTTGTGATAGATGGGTGCACAAGAGATGTAGTGGTATTAGAGGTAGACTGCGAGATAATGCTGATTTCATGTGTGCGGTGTGTCGGGGAGAGCAGGTGGAGATTGTTAGGCGTGAGAGGGTTGAATTTGCAGGTGAGTCTCTTGAGTGTGTGGAGGAGTTTTGTTATCTGGGAGACATGTTATGTGCCGGAGGTGGGGCTGGAGTTAGCTCGGTTGCTAGAGTGAGAAGTGGTTGGAAGAAGTTCAGGGAGCTGTTGCCTCTCCTGACATTGAGAGGACTCTCCTTACGTGCTAAGGGGTCTTTGTATGCAGCATGTGTTAGGAGTGTGATGCTGTATGGTAGTGAGACCTGGGCAGTAAAGGAAGAGGATATTCGCAGGTTTAAACGTACAGAAATGACAATGATTAGGTGGATGTGCAGTGCGTCCCTGCGTGCAAGGCCTGGGGGGGCTGGGTTTACGATAGAAGAGTTGAGAGGTAGGATGGGACTGGAGTGTATTGGTGTTGTGATGAGGAGAGGTAGGCTGAGGTGGTTTGGACATGTGGAGAGGATGGGGGATGATAATTGGGTNGTGTCGGGGAGAGCAGGTGGAGATTGTTAGGCGTGAGAGGGTTGAACTTGCAGGTGAGTCTCTTGAGTGTGTGGAGGAGTTTCGTTATTTGGGAGACATGTTATGTGCCGGAGGTGGGGCTGGAGTTAGCTCAGTTGCTAGGGTGAGAAGTGGTTGGAAGAAGTTCAGGGAGCTGTTGCCTCTCCTGACATTGAGAGGACTCTTCTTACGTGCTAAGGGGTCTTTGTATGCAGCATGTGTTAGGAGTGTGATGCTGTATGGTAGTGAGACCTGGGCAGTAAAGGAAGAGGATATTCGCAGGTTTAAACGTACAGAAATGACAATGATTAGGTGGATGTGCAGTGCGTCCCTGCATGCAAGGCCTGGGGGGGCTGGGTTTACGATAGAAGAGTTGAGAGGTAGGATGGGACTGGAGTGTATTGGTGTTGTGATGAGGAGAGGTAGGCTGAGGTGGTTTGGACATGTGGAGAGGATGGGGGATGATAATTGGGTACAGAGGGTGAGAAGTGTTAATATTGGGGGAGGGGTTGGGAGGGGTAGACCGAGAAAGACATGGGACGAGGTCATTAAATGTGACTTAAGGGTTAAGGGACTGAATAGGGAGGCTGCCAGAGATCGAGCAGCGTGGAGAGCCGCCATTAGGTGACCAAGGCCGACACATGCAAGCATGTTGGAGCCTTCAAAAACGAAACGAAACGAACTCAACTGGCTGAGTTCTCAGACAAGACCTGACATTACCTACGATGTATTGGAACTAAGTAATTCGATGAAAGATCCAAGAGTAGAGCACATTTGTAAAGCAAATAAAGTTGTAAGAAAACTGCAGAATAATGACACAAAGATTTTCTGTTCCAGTCTAGGTGATGTATTGCAACTTAAGCTTGTTTTGTTTAGTGATGCCTCCCATGCGAATCTTCGTGATGGTTTTTCAAGTGCTGGAGGCCATATGATATTCTTGCTTGGAGAAGATGGAAAGTGTTTTCCTTTAGCCTGGGAGTCAAAGAAAATCAGAAGAGTAGTAAAGAGCACACTAGCAGCAGAAACTCTCGCCCTTGTTGAGGCAATCGATATGGGTTGTTTTGTGCAGTATCTTTTGTCTGAGATATTAAATGGTGGTAGTACTCTTAAGCCAAACATTTCTATTGAACGTTACGTAATCATTCATTATGGGATAACATACATTCCACAAAAAATGTATCTGAGAAGAGGTTAAGAATAGATTTAGCAGGCATAAAACAGATGCTGGAACGGAAAGAGGTATCTGCTATTAGATGGGTTGATGCAAGTCATCAATTATCTGACTGTCTAACTAAGAGAGGTGCATGTTGCATGAAACTCACTGATGTACTAAGAACTGCTACTCTATCTGTATAAATATTTGAGAGAATTGTATGTAATGAAAAATAAAATAAAATAAAATAAAAATATACTATGTACACATTCAATACATAATTATGTGTTACGTACAACTGCTTTAAAATTTGGTTCATTCCGTTATCATTTTCATCTGCCTTCATATATGAATCATCTAACTACCCTTGTTTCATTTGTATGTTTATTTCTCTGTTATGATTCGTTTCATTGGTTCGTAAGGTTCACTTTGTATTGACTTATGAGCAACTTTAGATTGTTCAGGGTTAGTTGGACAGGAGCAGCCATGCTGTCAAGAGGTATTCCGTGTCTGGATATTAATAAATCGTCATGAGCCAAACGTAATCTTCACTTATTCTCCACTGAACTCATCATAGAGTATCCTTAGTAGGTCACAGTCAAATACCTCAGTCACTGGATATTAATTCGGACGTGGAACTGAAAGTATATCGGGCCCCTAGTGCCAAAGCAAGAACTTTTTGTCTCTGATGTACGAGTAAGTGGAGTACTAGAGTGGCAACACGATCTGTGCATACTCTGAATAGGAAGAAATGACATAAGTTGGCATACGACTCCAGGCCAAATAGCTCATATCAGACAAATTGCAGGAGTCATAGAGAGGGATTGTGGTGCAGTAGTCCGTATTTGTTTAGTGGAACCCCGTATCTACCAGGGAGACACCCCAATCTCTACTGAGGTTTACGAACCTTCCAAAGTGCTATCAATCAGAAGCTAAAACGTAAAGCAAAGCAAAGGGTGATCCAGTTTAATACAGCCTATTATGCGGGATCACTAACAGATGGAGTGCACTGGTCAGGTGAGGCAAGGAGTAAGGTAAAAGACAAATTGTTGGCAGTGATAAGAGGGTATCTGGCCTAATATAATAGATAACTAATAGAAGTAAGAGTTGTTCCTTTCGTACCACCATGAGTTGGCAAGGTGTAGGAATTCAAATTAAGGAGGAGAATGAGTTTGATCAGCTTGAGTCGCAGCCGTTCTTCTCGAGATCAGCCTGTCATCAGTCTCCGGACCGATCTCTAACAATGTTAGGAAATGAGAATCTCACAAGACCACGTGATATTCCAACTCTAGAACTGGGACAACTACAGGGTATTGATGCGGCAGCTCGCCTGGAGATGTTTTTTGAAGCGATAGAGCAGTGTAGCCAAGATGATGGAGTGCGCATACTAATTGCGAAGAGTCGAGTGAGTCATTCATAATAACCAGACTAAAAATCGAGTAACCACATAGTTAACATTCAAGGCGTTCCTTAGATCAGAGTTTGCTGTTGAAGTGAGTATTGACCGGGCATGGCAGGAGCTGGATTCAGCCTGCTACGATTGGGTAGAATCACCTCAGGCCTTTACGCACCGCTTTATTTGCCAACATGCGGCCATAGAACACAAATTTCCCGGTGAGAGATTTCCTAACCGAGACAAAACTATCAGGCGTAAATTGTGGTATGGATTACCTCTTCCATCAAGGGGAAAAGTTGAAGGCTTTCTAGATGACGAATACCCGTTAAAAAAATTCATTGACAGAATTGAGAATGAACGCCAACTATGGGAAGTGAGTCAGTCATCTCAGGTTAATGCGGTGCCTTCCGAGAGAAGTGTGAAAGACAGGGAGGTAGGCAAACAGCTATCACCTTCTACCTCACCGAAACAGAGTAACATTTTGAATCCAGATGGACCGAGAGACAAAGTGAAGGAACTAAAGCGCCGGATCCATGAGCTTAAGTCTAACCTGGCACAAGCAAATAAGGATCGGCCTAGTACCCCCAAGGCACATAGTGACAAATACTGTGCTCATTGTCAAACCACATCTCACAACCTCCGAGACTGTTGGCGAAAAACCCCTCCGGGACACTGTTTTGATTGTTGCAGACCCGGATGTCAGTGTGGTGAACGCGGGTGCCCTGGACGTAGTCACGGCACCACAGCTCAAAACGTCTCTCCGAAGGTAGCTCGTGAACCGTCTCAGCAGTTATGATTAGCCGGCGGCCAAACATCCCCCACTATCAGTGTAATAACAAATGGGAAAATGTTAGAAGCTATCGTGGACACTGGTAGTAGCTACACGTTAATTAAGGAGTCCGCATTCAAACGGATCGGGGGAGAACTGAACACACGTCGAAATCCGCTGCGCTTACAAGGAGTCACAGGCGCACCTCTGAGAATATTAGGAATGTTGCAAACTGAAATTGCGGTCGGTGACGAGAAGGTGCACAACCAATGGGTCCCGGTAATACCCAATTCTTACCTTAGTACTGACATACTCCTGGGATGTGATGTGTTGAGCCAAGCTCCGCTCATGTGGGATGGGGTGAAGAGAGTTATGATCTGGGGAGGTGCCCCTTATGTGGTGAATCATATTCGCCGACAGAAAAACAAGGTGGGGAGAGTCAGAGTTGATCCAGTAGAACTTTCTAAGCCAAAACAAACCTCCTCGCAGATTAACCTCCTTACAACCTTATAGTTCGACCCTTACCAGTCTAAATTCCGAGAGAATGAAACCCCAAGCATGTTCAAGGATGATACAGGACTGAGCTGGACATTATTAAACATTAGTGGGCACTCCTGTGGAAGGCTTTGTCGGGTTGATAAGTTTTTGATGCATTAAAAATAACAAGATTATTTTTACCCCAATCAGAGATACGAGCCAAGTCATACATTAGGTGTGCCATAGCCTCATCCCTTTTTTGTTGAAGTAACTGCTGAGATGGACGTTGCGGAAACCGAATGGAAAGGTGAAGGGTAGAATCATCAGCATATTAGTGGATAGGGTTAGATGTACAGCTTAGAAGGTCATTGATGAATAAAAGGAAGAGAGTTGGTGATAGGACAGAGCCCTGAGGAACACCACTGTTGACAGGTCTAGGAGAAGAACGATGGCCGTCTACAACAGCGGCTATAGAACGACCAGATAGGAAGCTAGAGATGAAGGCACAGATAGAAGGATAGAAACCGTAGGAGGTCAGTTTGGAAATTAAAGATTTATGCCAGACTCGATCGAAAGCCTTTGAGATGTCAAGTGCAGTGGGAAAGCGTTCGCCAAAGTCCCGAAAGGAGGATGACCAGGATTCTGAAAGGTAGGTGAGAAGATCGCCAGTGGAGCGTCCCTGACGGAACCCATACTGACGATCAGAAAGAAGATTGTGACAGGAAAGATGCTTTAAGATGTTTCTGTTAAGAACTGACTCGAAAACTTTTGATACACAGAATGTTAAACCAATTAGACGATAGTTAGAGGGTTGGGAATGGTCACCCTTCTTTGGGACTGGCTGAATGAGAGCAAACTTCCAGCAAGAAGGAAAGGTACAAATTGATAGACAAAGGCGAAAGAGTTTACCTAGGCAGGGTGTAATCACAGAAACACAGTTTTTGAGGACAACAGGAGGGACTCCATCAGGCCCATATACATTAAAATAAATAAATAAATATAT
>JAGKTI010024503.1:0-14353 GCA_018397915.1 Birgus latro | reverse complement strand
GGTGGAAACCGATGGAGAAGGGGATGGGGATGAATAATAGAGAAAAGGCTCCTCGTGGGGAGTTGGTGGTGTTGAGCTTGCTTGGGTGATTGGGGAGGGAGCGGCGAGGGTTGGGGAGTCCCGGGCGGGGAGGACGTGGCGATTCCTGTAAGTGCGGGAGGTTCCGTTGCAGTCGACGATGACTTGAAAGGGGTTGGGGACTCTAGTGATGGTATAAGGTCCCATGAAATGAGGGGCAATTTTATTGGGGGTGGGGAGGTGTGCAACGAAAACCTGGTTTTGTAAGTGTTAGCAGGGGAGGAATTGGCTTGAGAGTCTTGGTGCGCATGCAGGTGTTGTAACCGTTACTTCAGGTTGGTGGGTGGGGAGTGAGCGGGGGGGTTGGAGGTGCTGTCAGAGAGGGAGGAGGAGGGGCGCCTCTCCAAACACTCGCTCGTGGGGGGTGATGCTGTCGTTGCGGGGGCAGGTGTTCATTCCCCATTGGACGATCTTGACGTATGCAGGCCATTCTTGGTCTTGGGTACCTTGAATTCGGGTCCTGATTTGGTTTAGCAGGGTCCGATGGCTCCTTTCGCATACCCCATTTCCCTAGGGCCAGTAGGGGGAGGAGTGGGAAATGGAGAATCCGAATAGGGTGGATAGCTCTTTCCAAATTTGCCCCGTGAACTCTGGGGCATTATCGGAGTGAATGGCCTCGGGAACGCCAAAGTAGGGGAAGACGTGGTGCGTGAGGGCATCGGCTATGGCAATGGCAGTGTGTTCCTTAGCTGGACAAGCAATCAGGAACTTGGAGTAAACGTCGACGTATGTGACGATGTATCTGTAGCTGGATCTAGGTGGCAGGGGTCCGACAACATTGACAGACAAAAGCTGCCAAGGTTTGTGGGCGGGGATCTTGCCGGCAGGACCCGCCGAATGGGTGATGTCCTTTCCTAGGCAGCATGCTCGACACGCCTGACTGACACGCTGGGCGAGAGTAGTGGGGTTGGGGTCCCAGTAGAGGTCGTTGAAGTCCTGGGTTAACCTTTTCGTACCCAGGTGGATCCCATTGTCCAAGTGGAGGTGGGTGAGGACGCCTACGGTGGAGTCCGGATCAAGGACAATGTGGCCCGATGGCGTGAAGAGTTGGTCCCCTTGCAGGTGGAGTTCTGAAAGTAGATGCTGGGGAATCCAGGGGGGCTGGTCTTGATTCTGCCAGTGCCGGATCAGCTCGGATTGAGGAAGGAGCGATCGTACTGGTAGATGGGAGAGGGCGTCGGCGTTGGTATGCAATTTCCCGGGCTGGTAAGCAATCTCGTAGTCCAACGGAAGAGTTGGGCGTTCTGAGTGGCCGATTGCCGGATCCACTGAAGGGATTGGTGGTCCGTGATGACAGTGACCCTGGTGCCAGACAGGTAGGCCCTGAAGTAGTCGATGGCCCAGACAATACCCAAACATTCGTGCTTGTTAGCGGCATAATTTCGCTTGGCCGGGTTTAGGGTGCGGCTGGCGCAAGCGATGATGTGCTCGCGCCCTTCCTGGACCTGTGCCAGGACGGCACCTATGGCTACCAGTGAGACGTCGGTGTATAACCTGAAGGGGAGGTAGTAATTCAGGAAAGCGACAATGGAGGCGGAAACAAGTTTCTCCTTTAAGGTGTCAAATGCTACTATTCGGTCGTCGCTCTAGATGAATGGCTCGCCTTTCTTGGTGAGATCATGGAGCGGTTTCGCAAGGTCGGCGAACCCTTTGATGAACCGCCGGTAATACGACACGAGCCCCAAGAAGGCGCGGACTTGGTGGACGTCCTGTGGAAGAGGCTGGTCGGCGATGGCTTTCAGTTTGTCGGGATCTGGGGAGATGCCTTTCTCCGAGACAATGTGTCCTAGGAAAGCGACAGAGCGGGCGGCTAGGACACATTTAGTAGGTTTGAGTTTCAACCCGGCCTGGCGTATTCGTTGGAACACCTGTCGGAGGCGGTGCAAGTGATCAGCCCACGTTTTGCTTGAAAACAATAACGTCATCAAGGTATGCCAGGCAGACTTCCCAGGTCAGACCGCTGAGGATGGACTCCATGAGGTGGGAGAAGGTGGCTGGGGCGTTGCATAGCCCGAAGGGAAGAACATTAAACTGATAAAGTTTCCCATTACTCGTGGAGAAGGCCGTTTTCCCTTGATCTCGGGGGTGGACGGGGACCTGCCAGTATCCTGACTGGAGGTCCAGCGTGGAGAACCAGGTGGAGCCATGTAGGGAGTCTAGGGAGTCGTCTATGCGGGGGAGAGGAGTGGCATCTTTGGTGGTTACATCGTTCAGGCGGCGATAATCGGTGCAGAATCACTGATTGCCGTCTTTTTTCCGAACCAGGACAACGGGGGAGGATCAGGGGCTGGTAGAGGGCGTGATGTTGCCGGCATCCAGCATTTCTCGAACTTGCCTGTCCTCTTCAGCTGGTTGGTGTGGGTTCTTCCGGCGGGAGGGTTGCCGGATGGGGGGCCCGGTGGTATGAATTTCATGGGCTAGATATGTCGCAAGTCCCAAGTCGGCGGGCCCGGTTGAGAAAAGGTCTTGATATTCAAGTAGTAGATGGTGCAGCATCTCGGCTTGATGGGGAGATAAGTGGTCAGGCAAAGGAGGGAGGGGACAGGGGTTTGAATTTAGGGGTCGGGTGTCGCAAGGCTCTGCTGCCTCTAGGTCGCTGATCAGGAGTCCTCTTGGCAGAGTGAGGGGTGTAGCCGCCAGGTTCGCCACTTTGACGGCGTTGAAGTGGGGCAGAAGGAACGTCGGCGACATCAGGCAGGCGGCGAGGGGCCCGGTGGGGACACTTGGGGAAAATAGGGAATGGGTCCCTGTGGGTTTATTGATCCGTAGCCAAGCTTCATGGTGGGGGGGAATGGTGAGGGAAGACGCGATGGTCACGGGGAAAGTGGGGCCTGGGGGGGCTGGGGCAGGAGAAGGGGGAGGGGTATTGTTTTGTCGTGCGCACGTACAAATGGTTGGGGGCTGTTGGGGAGGCAGTCGAAAATGAAGTCGCCTCCCGTGGCAGTCTATGTGCGTGTGGAGTTTTTTGGGCAGGTCCAATCCCAAATAGCCATCATAAGTACGGCAGGACGAGTCAAAAATGATGAAGGGATGATATGTGGAGGCTGGTTGGTAAGTCTTGGTTCATAGAGCCCGAGTTTCCCCACGAATAGGCAAGGGGCCTTCCCCCGCGTCTATAAGGCGGGCTGAAATGGGGAAAAGGGGGCCAAAAACCTTCTTATGGCGGGAGTAGAAATGTGTGTACAGGCAGGACCTGGCGGCTCCCGTATCTACCAGAAGTTTTGCCTTGACCCCCTGTAATTTCATCTTGTCATAGACTGGGGGTCGGTACTTTGTAGAGGTGGCCCCTGCCACCGTGGGGAGGTGCGGGGGCAGTCCTAAAAACCCAACGTCAGCTCCAGGGCTGTGTTGGTATCAGCCTTCTATGGCTCGCAGCCGGCGTCAGGTTCCTCAACGATGGGGGGTTCGGGGTTCGCAGGGCCCTCATCTACTGCCAACATTGGGCGGCGCTTCAGTGGGTCGGCTCTTATTCTGCATGCCACCTTCATTTGTTCATGTCGTGAAGTGGGCAGCGGCTGTTATAGGCTGTGAATTCCCATGGATTGATAGTGATGAGATTTGTGTTATCTTTCTGTGGCGGCCGTTTCCTGGTGGGGTGGGTTCTTGGGATAGCCGAGGCGGGGGCGCTTCGTGTTGGGGCTGGAAGGGGTTGGAGTTGCGTAGGGGAGGGTTTCGTTGGGAACCGGCTCACGACCCCCATGTGTTGCATGTCGGGGCGTGCTGCGAGAAGGCGGCGAATGAGCTGGACATCACGGTGCAAATTTCCTGCCGGGTCATGGATAGTGAAGTGTTCTTTTACTATGCCCGGAAGGACTCTGAGAAAAGTGTTGAATATATGCTCATCCCGGGTATTCATTTCGGCATCCGGGTATGCGGCAGTGACGAGTCGCCTAGCTTGGACCAATGTGTTTCCAAATCACCGTCATATTTTAGGGCATCTAGTTGTGAAATCGCGACAACTTTCCCTAATGAAAGGGTAATAGCTTCTGTTACTATTTTTGCAAATCTGGCCCACGTGAGATCTGGGACTATTTTTGGTGCTATACTAGATACCACCTTTCCCATGTAAGGTAGAGTAACAGCTATTTTCTGATTATCTTCCTCAAACCCAATATCAAGTAATGGCTTGACTATATTTATGTAAGTCGTGATGTCGCATTGTTCTGGGTCGAATTTTGGTAGGGGTACATGTGTTTTGTCTGCCATTTTCATAAAAAAAAATTCCAGTCCTTTTTCACCGTCCGTGTCAAGAACCACCGCTAGCCACCAGTGTTATGCTACGTATTTGTGGGTCGGTTTCTTGCCCTCAAATACGCAGGCTACAGCGGGTCCCTATTCTAGACCGGGTCGGTAACTCTAAAAAGTAGGACTGGAAACAAAAACAAGGCAGTAAGTATTACACACATGTATTCCAGATATCTTCCCAGGGACAATAGTACATCAACAAATATATTACAAACTGGGTTGGCCGGGGATGGGTTAACACTGAACACAAGGTTTTACTTGACGGGAAGTCTGTCACTATAATGACTGGTAGAGTATGGTATTATTTACCCAGCACTTATGGCACATAAAATACGCTTATGATTTAGGACACAGGAATGAATTTACTACAATTTCCCAAATCCGTATAGCACTGAACGGCACTGTATATAAGTTACGTTAACACCTGTCATAGACACCGGTTGGCTGGAAGTCTACCTCAAGTAGAGTCTGCCGCATAGTGATCACTGAAGGGGGGACTGGTATTCTGGCATACCCTAACTAATGTGCTCAGAGACTGGGGTGGGTGGAGGTTTAATGCACGAGGGGAAGGCACGATGGGAATAATATATATTCCATCTGTTAGCCACTGAGGTGTTTCACTTGCGTGCCTGTGTGTTGGGAAGGGAGAGTTTCAGTAACAAGGAAATGGCACAATCAACACAATATTATTGTTCTGTTGGTCACAGTGGCATTTCATTCACAGGTGGGGGCGCGGGATTCTACTCGGGATATAAGTTAGGCCAAGGCTCGTCCAATCTTATACTCTGGGTTCCTGGTCACTTAGCATGAGAATACACTGTAGGGAATCACTCGTATGGTATAAGTTAATGCACACATATATCTGGGTCAAGAAAGCACCCACATAGGTAAAGTCCACTCACTTCATTACCACTGGTGGGCTCTAGGTTGATTCCTCCGTGCGGAGGAAGGGCAGAGTGATGCGCCCCTGGACATGGCCCCACACGTAGTCGTGGGACTAGGGGCTCTGCCCGAAGAGAGCCAGGAGACGGGTCTGGGAGAGGCTCAGGGAGGCCTCGCCCACAGGTAAGTCGCGCCCCGGTGTTCGGGGCAACTCTCAGGGCAACTGAGGACCCAGGGTACTGGAACCCGGGGTGGCTGGACTGCGGCAATGGCTGGAGGGCGGCGGCGCCGACAGGGTCGTCACACGGGGACCTCGGGCCGGATGAGTAGTTGACAGGGCCCGACGTCGGCTGCGGGGTCTGTGGGGGCTCTGCTTCGGCCGCTGTTCACCCTGGTAGAGTTGCAGGGAACCAAGGCCTCAAGTGAGGCCTTGCCACAGCTCGGGGGAGGGGTCCTCTCTGGCTGCAGGTCCTCCTGTAGGAGAGAAGCGGACTGTGGCCTGCTCTACATCCGACCTGACGTGACTAATGGCCAACGTCGTGGTAGCACAGGGGACATCAGCTTTAATGCGGCTAGTGGCCTGCTCTGCCTCTGGCCTGATGTGACTAATGACCAACGTCATGGTGGCACAGGGGACAACAGCTTCAGTGCGGCTAGGGGCCTGCTCTACCTCTGGCCTGACGCAACTAGTAGCCGACGTCATAGTGGCACAGGAGGTTGTAGCTCTGGTGCGGCTAATGGCCCGTAACGGGGAGCTGAGAGGAATAGTAGCAGAGGGACGGACTGTGGCCGATCCTGCCTCATACCCAGTACGGCTTGTGGCCAGTACTGTGGCACTATGGGGGGAATGACTACAGGAGTCAGACGATTTATCGCCTGTCCTGCCCGGCCGACACGCGTCCGTGTCACAGCCCTGTAGCGGGGATGCAACTGGGGAACGGACTGTGGCCAGCTCTGCCCCGTACCCGGTATGACAGTGGCCAATACTGTGGCGTTGCGTGGAGTTGTAAACTCCACCCCTTACCTGGCAAGTGGAATTTCGGCCGGAGACTAGGCACCGGCGACTGCTACCTTTCCGGGTCACCACGTGGGAGCAAGAGGGGCGCCGGGAAGTGATAAAGGTGCCCCATTCCTGTTCCCAGCCGCTCCGTGTCAGCGGCGGCCCCCCGGTGGTACTGGGGGGGTTTGGGGTGCTGGTGTCGTTTGCACTGGCCGTCGCGTCGTCTGCGGCTCCAACCCCTAATTCCTGTATTTCACAAGTATTTTATGGATTCTACTGCCTCTATTCCTTCAATTTCCATTGGCTGATCTTTCATATTAAAGATAAATTTGGTTTTTTGTTTATTTATTTCCAATCCACAACTTTTGCTAAGGTTCATTAACCTACTTATATTTGCCTTTGCGTCTGTCACCGATTGTGAGAACTGTAAACCGTCATCTGCGAAGAATAAAGTATTTATATCAAATTTTTCGTCTCTACATCCTAATCCCGATTTATCCATTTCCTGTATAATTTTGTAGGTCAATAATTTAAAGAGAGTTGTTGATATGTCTACACACATACGAGGATGAAGGCCGGTTCACACGAGTAAAATCTCGGCAGTTTTTTTCGCCGATTTGCGGGGAAAAAAATGCCGATTTCGGGATTTCTCCCGGACAGGTTTTCACACTTACAGGGACTGCAGTGGCAGGAACGCGGTAACAAGAAGGACCGCCGTACTCGTACCAGGTGTGCAGCTCTTGCACTTGCATTTTGTCTAATTCAAGATGAGCCGTCACGCATCTGGACTCATCCGTGGCTGTCTAGGAGAAAACAAGAGAGTGTCGGGACCGCCGTAGCGTGCAGACGGCTGTTGCGGTGCTCTGTCATAACATAAGGAGAGAATAACTGCAGTAGGCCGGTTGGCCCATGCTAGGCAGCTCCTAGAAGAGTAACTGAACTACTAGGATGAGATAAAGACAGCAAAGAAGAAGGCTCCCCCCACCTCCAAACCCTCCAGCTAAAGCCGGCAGGAAAAATTCAGAAAGAACACGCAGCAACTGGCGTGGACATTTTATAGGAAAGTGTGAAAGGAGAATAGAGACTATCATAGTGTAACCTGAAAAGGAAAAAGTATGAATTAGTATTGGTTATAAGATTTTTTCTTTTTCTTTTTCTATACCCACCCCTTATTTGTCATATGCTTATCTAGCCTATGCTTGAATCTTACAAAGGAAGGAGCAGCAACTACTTTACTAGGAAGCTTATTCCATTCATCTACTACTCTATTACCAAACCAATTTCCTTACTGAAATGGATTTTTTCTAGTTTGAAATGATTACTTCTAGTTCTATCCTGTTTTGAGTACCTTGCTAATATCTCCCTTGTTTATACCCTTCATCCACTTAAACACCTCAATTAAGTCTCCCCTTACTCTACGTCTCTCTAGTGAGTGCAGATTTAGTCTTTTCAGTCTGTCTTCGTATGACAGGTTTCGAACATCATGTATCATTTTTGTCATTCTTCTCTGTATATTTTCGAACAAGTTAATATCCATTCTATAGTCAGGACACCAAAATTGTACTGCGTAGTCTAAATGTGGCCTTACTAATGCTAGATAAAGTTGCAGTATTACTTCTGATGATCTATTGCTCACGCTTCTCGAAATAAATCCTAGGACCCTATTTGCTTTATTTTTCGTATTAATACACTGTTGCCTTGGTTTGAGGTCGTTACTAACCAGGACTCCTAAATCTCTCTCGCATTCCGATTTACTAATTTCTTTGTTATCTAAACTGTATTTAGTATCTCCTATGGTCTACGCTTTACATTTTTCAATGTTAAATTCCATTTGCCAAGTTTTAGACCATCTGGATAATATATCGAGGCCATTTTGTAAGTTATGGCAATCGTCAGTCGAGTTAATGATACGCCCAATTTTTGTATCGTCGGCAAATTTGCTGATACTGTTATGCTACGTATTTGTGGGTCGGTTTCTCGCCCACAAATACGCAGGCTACAGCGGGTCCCTATTCTAGACTGGAAGGTAACTCCAAGAGTAGGACTGGACACAAAAACAAGGCAGTAAGTATTACACACATGTATTCCAGATATTTTCCTAAGGACAATAGTACATCACAAATATATTACAACTGGGTTGGTCGGGGATAGGTTAACTCTTTACACAAATGGAATCTGTCACTATACCGACTGGTAGAAGTATGGTACTATTTACCCAACACTTATGGCACATACAATACACTTATAATTTAAGACACCAGGAATGAATTTACTATAATTTCCCAAACCCGTATAGCACTGGACGGCACTGTATATGAGTTACGTTAACACCTGTGTCACAGATACCTGGTGGCCAGAAGTCTATCTCAGGTAGTGTTACCCGTAGTGATCACTGGCAGGGGGGACTGTGATATTCTGGTATACCCTGACTAACGTGCATGGACACGGGGGTGGGTGGAGATTTAATGCACGAAGGGGAGGCACAATGGAAATAACATGTATTCCTTCTGATGGTCACTTAAGTGTTTCACTCGCGTGCCTGTGGGTTGAGGAGGGAGAGTGTAAATAACAAGGGAATGGTCACAAAGACAGTTCGAGACGCGGGACTCTACCTGAGATATAGGTCAGGCCACGTTTAGCTATTAGGCTCGTCCAATCTTATATTCTGGGTTCCCGGTCACTTAAACTCGAGAATACACTGTAGGGGATCACCCATAATGTATACGTTAATGTACACAAATATCTGGGTCGAAAGAGCACACACATATGTAAAGTCCACCCACTTTGTTACCACTGGTGGGCCCTAGGTTGATTCCTCCATCCGGAGGAAGGTCAGAGTGGCGCGCCCCTGGACAGGGCCCCACACGTAGTCGTGGGGCTAGGGGCTTGGCTCGAAGGGAGCCAGAAGACGGGCCTGTCGTCGGGTCTGGGAGAGACTCAGGGAGGCCTCGCCCACAGGTGAGTTGCACCCTGGTGTTTGGGGCAACTCCCGGGGCAACTGGGGACCCAGGGCACTGGAACCCGGGGCGGCTGGACTGCGGCAACTGCTAGAGGGCGGTGTCGCCGACAGGGTCGTCTCACGGGAACCTCGGGCCGGGGGAGTAGTGGACAGGGCCCGTCGTTGGCTGCGGGGTCTGCAGGGACTCTGCTTCGGCCACTGTTCACCCTGGTGGAGTTGCAGGGAACCAAGACCTCCTGCAAAGCCTTGCCACGGCTCGGGTGAAGGGTCCTCTCTGGCTGCAGGTCCTCCTGTAGGAGAGAAGTGGACGGTGGCCTGCTTTACACCTGGCCCGACGTGACTTATGGCCAACGTCATGGTAGCACAGGGGGGATCAGCTTCCAGGCAGCTAGTGGCCTGCTCTGCCTCTGGCCTGACGTGACTTATGGCCGACGTCTGGGTGGCCCAGGGGACAACAGCTTCAGTGCGGCTAATGGCCTGCCCTACCTCTGGCCGGACGTGACTTATGGCCGACGTCGGAAGGGCACAGGAGGTGGTGGCTCTGGTGCGGCTAATGGCCCGTACCGGTGAGCTGGGAGAACTAGTGGCAGAGGGACGGACTGTGGCCGATCCTGCCTCGTACCCAGTACGGCTTATGGCCGGTACCGCAGCGCCACTCTGGGGGGAATGCCTACAGGAGGCGGACAACTTATGGCCTGTCCTGCCCGGACGACACGCGTCCGTGTCACGGCCCTGTGGCGAGGATGCAACTGGGGAACGGACTGTGGCCGGTTCTGCCCCGTACCCGGTACAACTGTGGCCGATACCGCGGCGTTGCGTGGAGTTGTAAACTCCACCCCTTACCTGATGAGTGGAGTTCCGGCCGGAGACTAGGTGCCGGCGACTGCTACCTTTCCGGGTCACCACCTGGGCGCAAGAGGGGCGCCAGGAAGTGATATAGGTACGCCGTTCCTGTTCCCAGCCGCTCTATGTCAGCGGCGGTCTCCCGGTGGTACTGGGGGGGTTGAGGGTGCTGGTGTCATCTGCTCCGGCCGTCATGTTGTCTGTGGCTCCAACCCCTAACTCCTGTATTTCAGATACTGCTAGTGATTCCTCAGTATAGATCATTTATATATATAACTAATAATGGACCGAGTACTGAACCCTGTGGTACACCACTAGTTACTAATCCCCAGGTCGACATATTTCCATTTATTAATACTCTCTGCTTTCGTCCTTTCAGCCAGGATTCTATCCGTTTGAAGATATCGCCGTCTATACCGTGTGCTCGAACCTTTCTAACTAACCTCTCGTGTGGGACCCTGTCAAAAGCTTTACTGAAGTCCAGATAAATAATATCGTAAGCTTTATTGCTATCTACTGCCTCATAGACCTCCGAGAATAATGACAGGTTTGTGAGGCAGGATCGTCCTTGCCTGAATCCGCACTGACTTTCATTTATAAGATTAAATCTTTCTAAGTGTTCTCTAATCTTATTGGCCAAAATTGACTCTAACTTTTTTCCTACTATTGACGTTAGACTTATCGGACGATAATTCGACGCAGCTGCTTTATCACCCTTTTTAAAAATGGGCACTGTGTTTGCGGTCTTCTATGCCTTGGGAACTTCTCCTGAAATTAAAGAGTCATTAAATAACGTTAAAAATGGCTGACATAATTCTTCTTTGGTTTCTTTTATAACTTTTGCATATATATCGTCTGGACCTGGCGATTTTTGGGTTTTTAACTTAATAATTTCTTTCAATACGTCCTCCTTATTAATGTTTATTTCACTAAGGATATTTTCCGAATTATCATCGTAAATATTTGCTGCTTGAGGGACCAGGTCTAGATTTTCCTTGGTGAATACTGATATGAAATAATTATTTAGGACGGAGCACATTTCTTTATCTTCACCGGTAATGTCACCTGATTCTGTTCTGAGTGGTCCTATCCTATCTTTATTTTTCGTCTGGTACATTTGATAAAAACCCTTGGGGTTTTCTTTCGATTCACTAGCAACCTTAATTTCATATCTCTGCCTTCCGTATCTCCTTCTTTACTTCTCTATTTAAAATTGCGTACTGGTTACGTAAGTGTTCCTCTCCGCGTTTTATTTTTGTATATACAGTATTCCTTTCCTTTGGCTTATGAGGGATTTTAATCTGTTGTTTAACCATCTCGGTTCCGATTTATTCATTCTAAACGGTTTTGAGGGAATATATATCTATCTTGGCCTCCATGTATTATATTTACTAACTCGTTATATTTCTCACTGGCCGAACGAGAGTTAATCCCTCCACCTCTCACCTGACCTTCCTCCGGGATATGGCGCACATTCCCACCTGTTTCCTGTCCTATGACCTGGGGTTCCCCACTGACCTGGCACTCCCTAAAATAGCTATTCTTCCTAGGGAATATCGTTCTAAAATAAGCTTTTAATCCATTGAAATCTTCTAGACGAAAATTAGGAATGGTGGAGGTATTTTCGGTGGAACAGACGTCCCAATTAAATTTGAACTTAATTTCTTCATGATCGCTATTACCAAGTCGTCTAGCAACCTCTATATCACTTACGGCATTTTCTTTATTAGCCAAAACCAATTCTAGTACATTATTACCTCTGGTGGGCTCCCTGACGTACTGATAAAGGAAATTATCCTGTACTACCTCTAGAAATTCCTCTGACTCTGCATCCTCTGTCTGATTTTGCCAATCTATCCTTGGCAGATTAAGATCCCCTACAATTATTACTAAGCTGGACTGTGACGCTTTCCTGATTTCCTCCCAAAGATATTTACTCTCTGCTCTACTTAATTTTGGAGATCTGTAAATGGCTCCTAAGACTAATTTCTCCCTGTTGTTACTGATTTCAACCCAGACACTTTCGGTGTCCCTATTTACTTTAATGTCTGCTTTACTGTAACAGTTAAATGAATCCTTTACATAAATAGCTACCCCGCCCCCCTTTCTTCCCAGACGGTTTGACACAAAAATATTATAGCCTTTTATTTGATATTCTGCTAAAAATTCTCGAGTGTCTGTATTCATCCAAGTTTCACTAATAATGGCAATGTCTATTTTCGCTGTACAAATTAAAGTTCTTAGTTCATCTATTTTATTACGTAAACTCCAGCTGTTTGTGTAGTACACTTTCAGATTATTACCTCTACCTTGGGACTGACTTTTTTTGATTTTGTTAATAACCGGGAAACTCTTTACTTTACTAAGAGAACAATTTTTTGTACTATCACTCCTCGCCATTTTATCATCGCTTGTTCCGTCTTCTATCATCGTCTGCTCATTTGGAGGTGCCTGAGTGGATGTTTCTACACCTTTGCATGTCTTGATGCATCTATCCAAACCTGATGATTATGATTTCTGAGTGTAGTTGCTGCAACTTCCTGTACAACTAATTTTCAATCTCGAAAAACCTCTCTAACTCCCTATCTATCCTTCCAGCTAAAACAGTAACTCCTTGCCTACTCAGATGAGTCCCATCCCAACAATACATGGCACTCCGCCCATAAAACCGGTCCCAGCTGTCAATGAAAGGTATTGCATTACATTGCAATACCTTTCAAGACGGCAGTTAAAACCTGTCACCCTGCTCAACCATTCCCTCCCAGCCCGCCTCCTAGGCAGAACACCGAGTACTACAGGGGTCCCTTCCCTCTCCCTAACCTTCTCTAACATCACCTTGTACTGCTGCCATAGTACCTCACTCTTACGCCTACTAATGTCATTGCCTCCTACACTGAGGCACACTGTGGGTTTGTTTCCACAGTCCTTAACGATATTTTCTTTATCACATTACCCACCCTGGCCCCCGGAAGACACACATGTTTAGAGAGTGGAGTATACATGGCTCCGTTTACATATCTTACCTGGGAGTCTCCAACAACAGCAACAATTTTCTTACCTTTTTTGTTCACAATATACTTACCTGTACGGGAAGTTCTCTCACCATCCTTCACCTCTTCTTTCCTCTCTACCTTCCCTTCACATTCGTCCCGTAGTGCTTTTGTAATCTTAATTTCCGCTTGCTTCTTAAGGGTGAACTTCGTTGCACCCTTGTGAATAAGTGTCCAACCCTCAGCCTTCTTCTCTCTCTCCTCCAACATCTCCTCCAACAATTCATCTGTGACTTTTCCTGCCGGAGAATCTGTACCTCCCGCTTCAATTCGAGAAGTTCTTCCTTCAGTTCAAGATAGTCTTCCTCAAAACTCGCAGCGGTGACACTGTAATGAAGGAAAATTATTGTAATGTCCCCTTATTCAAATAATCGTTTTTATTAAAAGTTACTGCTTTCTGAGAGACAAAGAGGCCGCATTACGCCATGTTCATCCGCATTAAGTAGTCACCTGTGTATATAGTATCGTACTTTTAAAATAGTGTAACACAGATTTTTACGTCAACTGTGCTACTAGCGAACAGAGTTAGTTTAGAAATGATGTATTTTGTTGGAAAATAACGTATTGTTAATAAAGTTAGGAAAATAATTTGAAAGCCGCGCCGAGCGCTGATGTGTTTGAGAGAGTTAGCAAGCGTCGGGGACAAGAGTTAATGCTCAGCCGTGGTGCCAGACAGACCTGTTTTCGAGAGATGTCCATATTTCTTCCCCTTCGTGCTGAGGAGTTTAGAGATGGGGAGTGTCCTGCAAGTTTGCTGAAGAGTTTGGAGATGGAGAGTGTCCAAGGAGTTTAGCCGTGTCGCTAATTAATGCTGCGTCGGAGGACAACAGGATTTCTGTGTTGGAGGTTAGCCATGGCAAAGTTCCGGGTCTTGCACCATCAATGGTGGGTAACACGTGCTCCCCGTATAACTCCCAGATGCCGACTTACACTCAGTTTTGAGAAGTTAAGTGAAGCCTTGATTATCAAGCCAACTTTGTGAATTGTTTTGGGTCCCAACCTACATGAAACAGAAATAACTAAGTGAGAATATACACGGGTGTTAACCAGCCGTTTGGACGGTTGAGTGAGAAACTTTCAAATTTAGAGAATGTTCTGGTAAAGATTGTGGCACTGTACTATTCTTTCAGTTTCATCATTATTTTGAAATGTGAGGAAAAGGGAAGGTATATATCTCTCAGTTATATTTAAGGTATATTTCTCTCAGTTATATATATAAGGTATATCTCATTTATATAAGGTAAATCTGTAAAGTGAATAACAGGTTACTGGAAGTTTTTTTTTTTTTTTTTTTTT
>JAGKTI010024502.1:0-14353 GCA_018397915.1 Birgus latro | reverse complement strand
ATTTAAGATCAGAATGACCTGCCTCATTCATCCCTAAGTGGCATTATGTGAGCAATAAACCCCAACCACTCCTTGGATGTAAACCTGCACTGGCTCGATCCGACTGGAGTGCCATAATTACCCACTAAACCACCAGGAGCCATAATTTGGTTATATGGTTACCACTCAGCATAGTAAATGATTTCCTGGTGTACAGGAAACCCTTTGGCTTGTCAGTGTACAGTCACCCTAGACAGAAGGAAGAGGAAAGAATGAAGAAATGAACGACAGAAGAGGAAGGAAGAAAAGAAGGAAGGAAGAGAGGAAAGGGCAGTCAACTGAGAGCAGCACTACATTGAGTGACTGGATAGTGAGTGCTCCTACCTACGTACTGAAAACTGGAGGAAAATGGTGAGTAGGCTACACAGGTTGCAGTGGAACCTTACAATGCAGTTTTCTGTACACAAGGACTTGCTATATACAAGACATCATCTGAGTGAAAGGTTTAAGCTGCAACTCACTTGCAAGGCTTCTGATGTGTAATGGTGAGTAAGTTGTCTGTGGTGTTGGGATGGGCTGCTTTCCTGCCTCCACTGATGGTACTGTCAGACTAGGGAATATCCAAAGGCAATTATCAACAAACATTATACATATTACAGAAGCTCAGATGTTTCATACTGTTAGAGCATCAGAGCAATTTCAATATTTCAACTATCACAGTACAGTACTGTAAATGGAAGCCACACTGCACTTTTTTAAAACTAATATCTTACATAATTAAACTATCTAACTGACAGTACAAATTACTGAAAGATTAAACACAATTAGCAAGGCACTTAACCACAAGAACACTGGGTCACCACAACTTTTACTTTTCTCCAACACTACTATAAAATCATCATAACCATCATAACCTTACTATAAAATAATCATAACCATCATAACCTTACTTCCTGCTAATACTTGGGGTGGATATGATCCACAGATAGGAACATGAAAGTAATGAGACAGAACTATAAATAGCATCCTACAGAATGAGCCAAACATACTTTCACTGATATTCAAGCCTTCAAAATTATCAGATCCACCTTGAATATAAATCATTCATGCACTTTCCTTTTCGGGTGATAGGGTTATTATCCAACCTTTGATCGTGCTGAGGGCTGGCGGAGAACAGCTGTAACTTGTGAGGCATGTGCTGAGAGAGAGGCAACAGGGGGACGTAAACACCGCAAATCATGCACAAACACCTGGCCTGTCATTGTACCCAGTGCCACCCTCTGACCACCAGCTAAGAATGTTACACTTGTCAGTGGTGCTGGGCTGCGATGGTTCATCAGAGTCCTGTGGGACAAAGGTGGATGAGAAAAGATCAAGTTTAAATAAGGGAGACTGAAATGTGCAAAACCGGATCAGTAAAGTACAGAGGACCACTGCTCATCCATAAAGAATAGTTCCTCTACTACTCATCACCAGCAGGTGTCTTTCCCAGTTTCTTCTATTTCACCCTATATTGCCACATTTATTGGTTGTTCAGTATATGTACGGCTACGGTTATTAGAGAGGCAAAGATGCATGCAATGGAGAGAGGGATCGCATTAGTAATGAATAGTGATGAATGGAGTATCTCAAATGTGACGTATGCAGATAATAATACTGTATGCTGCTTGCAAATAGCAGACAAAAGTTTGGTAAGCTGGTGCAGAGTATTGTAGATGTCTGTGAACATTGTGCCTTGGGAGTAAATGTAGATAAGAGTAAAGTGATGGTCAAAGAGCAGGTAAGTGTGATGTTACAGTGAATGGAGAGATCAAATGAGAGTTTAAGTATCTGGGTGCTGTGACAGAAAAGACAGGTAAATGTGCAAAAGTGGAAAAAAGGGTAGTACAGGAAAGGAAAGTGGCTGGTGCTATGGTCTTAATAAGTAATAGAGGTCTGAATGTGGTGGCTGCTAAAGGCTTGCATGGAGTTTTAGTGCCTACTCTAACATCTGCATGTGAGACTTCAAGTATGATACGGCATAAAAAAGGAAAGTCAAGAGTAAGGGTAGTGGATATGGGACTGTTGAGGAATGTGTATGGTAAGGAAAGTGGATAAGAAAAGGAATCATGTGATTTGTGAAAGATGCCAAGTAGGGAAGGCTGTGGATACCAGAGTTGAAGAGAGAGTGCTTAGATGGTATGGTCATGTGGAGAGAATGGGTATGAACAGCAAGCTGGGTGATTGGAGGCATGGTAGACCAAGAAGATGGATAGATATGGTATATGAGTGTGTAAGACAGAGAGGTAGGGAAGCTATTGCGGCTCGGGAACTGACGAGAGATTAGGATGTCTGGGTGAATTTGATGAGGAGGAATGTGTGACCAGGGTCTGGCACCCTCTTTTATTGTGAAGTCATCATACTGGCTCTTTTGGATGGGTGAGTGTGAGGCTACATGTGGACTGTTTTTGATCAATCAGGTGGAGCCAAGATTCCAGAGGTTTGACTGGTGAATGAATGGGTATGGCCCATTCAACTAGGTATACTTTGGTTTGTGTTACATTCTATCAGCTTCTTTCTGGCTCTATGGACCTCTCACCCAACTCTAAGGTGGGAAATGAGGTCTGAAGGATGGTGGTGATGGTGATGATGATCCATCCATCATCATCCAATCCAATGTTGCCCCATGAGGAGTGTTGGAGCCCGGGGCTAGGAAAATTACAGTTGATATTTTCTTTGGACTGGATGCTAAACCAAGTGTCAAAACCAGCTAATTAATTCCCAACTGGGGAAGGAAATTGTAAGGAAAACAAGAACCATCAGATGTATAATACCTTATCAATGAAAACAAGAACCATCAGATGTATAATACCTTATCAATGAAAACAAGAACCATCAGATGTATAGTACCTTATTAATATGACCTGTAAAAATGTTCAGTCTCATCTTGGACTTTTGACCCAGTACTCTTGTGGCTGGGTGTTTCTAGAAGTGATGACTGTATGGCTAGTTACTAAGTTTGTGGCAAGATTTCATTCTTATGGTTGGATCTACCTGGGCCCATGGTTGCCACCAATCTTCCCTGGGTGTAAGTAAACCAAGATAAGAACAGAAGCCCCCCGACTCAAAATACTGTACAGTGATGTCCAATTGCTTCATATGAGATTTTACATTACATCATCTAATCCTGTGTTGCCCCAAGAGAAGCACAGAAACCCGGGGCTAGGCAAGTTGGTCCTGACATTCAAGATGAGAGTGACCAGCCTCATTCATCCCTGAATGGCATTGTGTGAGCAATAAACCCCAACCATCCCTTGGATATAAACCTGCACTGGCTCAGTCCAACTGGAGCACCTTAATTACCCACAAAACCACCAGGTGACATAATTTGGTTATATGGTTACCATCCACCATAGTAAATTGTTTCCTAGTGTACACGAAACCATTTGGCTTGTCACTCAGTATACAATCACCCATAGACAGAAGGAAGAGGAAAGAATGAAGGAAAGAGAGACAGAAGAGGAAGGATGGAAAAAAGGAAGGAAGAAAGGAAAGGGCGGGCACCCAAGAGCAGCACTACATCAAGTGAGTGGAAGGTGAGTGCCCCCAACAACCACTAAGAGATTATCTTTTTTATTTTGTTTAGACTATGAACACATTATACGTTTCATTTTCGTTTTTGAAGGCTCCAACATGCTCGCATGCGTCAGCCTTGGTCAACTAATGGCAGCTCTCCATGCTGCTCGATCTCTGGCAGCTTCTTATTTAGTCCCTTAACCCTAAGGTCACACTCAATGACCTCAACCCAGGTATTTTTCAGTCTACCTCTCAAACAACGTGGTTCTTTTATATATATAAAGAGAGAGAGAGAGAGAGAGGGAAAATGCTTTTAGACCAGAAAATGAAGGTAATGGAGAGAGTTCTAGAAGGTATGATTAGAGAAAGAGTGAATATTGATGAAATGCAGTTTTTGTTTATGCCAGGCAAAGGGACCACTGATGCCATATTCATTGTTTGACAGCTTCAGGAAAAATATATAGGGAAGAAAAGAGATCTGTATTTTGTTTTTGCTGATTTGGAGAAGGCCTTTGACAGAGTCCCTAGAAAGGTGGTGAGGTGGGCAATGAGAAAGCTTCGGATCGAGGAGTGACTGGTTAGGGTTGTTTATGGTCATGTACGTGGGTGCTCACACCCAGGTAAGGGTGAATGGAGATTTGAGAAATGAGCTTTCTGTGAATGTTGGTGTGCATCACAGGTCAGTCTTGAGCCCCTTGTTGTTTATCACGGTACCTGAAGCCTTCTCACGTGACTTCAGAAGTGGATTCCTGTAGGAAATGTTCTATGCTGATGATTTGGTTTTGGCTGCAGAGAATGAAAGGGAGGCTGATAAAAGATTTAGGAAGTGGAGAGATGATATGGGGCACAAGGGCTTAAGAGTATCTATCCATCATCCAATCCTACATTTCCCCATGCAAGGGCCCGAGGCTAGGCAAGTTGGTCCTGACATTTAAGATGAAAGTGACCACCCTCACTCATCATGGAGTGGAATTATGTAAGCAATAAACCTCAACCACCCCTTGGATATAAACCTTCACCGGCTCAATCTGACTGGAGCGCCGTAATTACCCACTAACCACCAGGTGCCAAAATTTCGTTATATGGTTACCACCCAGCATAGTAAATGGTTAAATGCAGATAAAACAAAGATGATGGTATTTGGGGCTGGGGATGGTATTGTCAAAGAAGAGGGAGGGTGGCCAAGAGCAATCTGTCACAAGGGCATGGGAAGTAATTCCATCTTGTGCAGTGTTTGTAATAAGTGGGTGCATAAGAGATGTAGTGGTATTAGAGGTAGACTGCAAGATAATCCTGATTTCATGTGCACAGTGTGTTGGGGAGAGCAGATGGATATTGCCAGGCATGAAATGGTTGAAGTTGCCAGTGAGTCTCTTCAGTGTGTCGAAGAGTTTTGTTATTTGGGAGACATGTTAAGTGCTGGAGGGGAGGGAGGAATTAGCTCTGTGGCTAGAGTAAGGAGTGGTTTGAAGAAGTTCAGGGAGCTGTTGCCTCTCCTGACACTGAGAGGGCTCTCCCTCCATGGTAAGGGATCTTTGTATGTGGCATGTGTTAGGAGTGTAATCCTGTATGGTAGTACGACTCGAACAGTAAAGGAAGAGGATATTCGCAGGCTCAAACATACAGAAATGGCAAAGATTAGGCGGATGTGCAATGTGTCCTTGAGTGCAAGGCTTGGGGGGACTAGGTTTATGATGGAAGAGTTGAGAGAAAGGATGGGACTGGAGTGTATTGGTGCTGTGATGAGGAGAAGTAGATTGGGATGGTCTGGGCATGTGGAGAGGATGGAGGATGATAACAGAGTGCAGAAAGTGAGAAGTGTTAATGCTGGGGGTAGGATAGTGAGAGGCAGACCAAAAAAGACATGGGATGAGGTCAATGAGTGTGACCTCAGAGTTAAGGGACTAAACAGGGAAGCTGCCACAGACTGAGCAACATGGACAGCCACCATTAGGTGACCAAGGTCGACACATGCAAGCATGTTGGAGCCTTCAAAAGCGAAAACGATATACAGTATATGTAAACTGAATACTCACTCCTTGGTCTGCACACTAAAGCAAGCAAATTTCTTGTCATAACCAACTGAGACCATGAGGAATTCATTCACAGGTGAGAATGCAATGGCAGCAGCAGGTGCAGCATGGGCCTGTGGGAAGGAGTGGACCACCTTCCTGGCATAGGTGTCAAACAGTGCCACTCCACCCACTTCAGAACAACACCCCACAAGTGATTTCTTTATGTTGTTGTATGTTAGACCTGTCACATCCTGCAAAAAATTATGCACATTATAAACAGCTATTTTTCTTACATTAGTTGTTTATAACAGAGTCAGTCCCCCCTCCCTCCCCAAAAAAAAGAGGTAAACTAAATCAATTAACAAAGCCATGTTATTTAAAAACATGATGTTGGCTAAGTTAGGGAAAAAAAAACCAAAAAAACATTTACCACTAGAATTTAGTATTTTCCACAGCATACCAGCTTCATTATTCATTAGGGTTGCTTTGCTAATACTGATTTTATTGCCTAATGGGTATAGCAGACAGAGGAACTAACATATTGTCAGAACTAAAGGCAAAGAATATTAATTCTATGGCTAAAAAATAAATCAAGAATAAATGTAAACAGAAAAGTGAAAGTTAAAAATCGATGTGCTTTCTTCCACTGTTTCATCATCAACACCACATTCATCCACACTTTTTCAATATCCACCCAAACTTTTACATCCATCCATGCATCTGGCTACCCTTCCACACTACCTTTAATACCAACCTTTCCCCCCCCCCATATAAGTATTTGTACCTTTTTTACATTTCCCACACCTACCTTACATATACAGTATGCACAACATTATTGTAATCACAGCTCCCTAAATTCATATCCATCTCCCTTACACCTCCATATTTCATCACCTCTACAACAATCTGTACCTCCATCAAATCTCCTCTTTCAAAACCAGAGATCCCTTCCCCCAATACTCAGTTTCATACTGTAAATCCAACTGCTTAACACCAACTGAAATGTCTCAAACTTCCCCACATATTCCTGAATTTCCCATACAGCTATCCATACCACTCACAAACTTCACAAATATCCACATCCTTCTATGCATGGTTGCCCCTGTTCTTTCCACCTTTTATTTCAAACCCTTGGTGTGCTTAAGAGGGATGTCTTAAAGGGGTTGCACTCATATAACTGGTCAGCTAAACTGCCTGGTTATTCAAACATCCCACAATTACTTCCCTATCCCCCAAAAGGAGGACCGTGGACTGGAGGAGGACTATAAATAGGAATACAAAGGAAAGCAAACAGCAACAGACCCTATGGTCCTTTGGAAGCTGTTTGTTACAGAGTAGACTATGACTACGAGATCTAATTCCACATGCTGAAGGATAAGTACAGTAGAGCAAGAAGGTTCCCCCTGCCTCCAAACCAACCAGGAAAAAGAAGGACCACCATGCAACATGGAAAAACTGATATGGAAATTTCATATGAAAGACTGAAATGAAAATGTTACTTTCTACAATACTTAATCTATAAGCAACCAGTTTGAATAACGTGAAAGAGAAAGTAGTAAAGTAAAATGAATAATCAAATAAATAAATAACTACGGCATGACATTATGTATGGGTTAGTTGAGTTAACAGGGCATCTGTAGACACAGCATGCAAACTGCACAGTGTGGATCTTCAGGGGTGGTGTGGCAGCCTTGCCTGGCACTTTTAAGGTAGGCAGCAGTCAATCAGCCCCTAGCTCCATTCACTCCACTGAGACAAGGTACTTCCCCATGTGGTACAAGTACACAAGTTACCTCCTGAAGCAGTGACCCCTGGTACATTTAAAAAAAAAAAAAAAAAAAAACTTATGGTGGTCACTTAAATAAGAGACCTTAAGTGATACACAGCCCATCACAGGGCAAAAGTAAGAGTAGTGACCATTAACTCAGGGCCATCTGTGCAGATCCTAGTCTATGCTTAATATTATTTTATCTGCATTCAGTAAACTGATAAATATACAGTAATCCCTCCACTATCTGACGTAATAGAGCCAAAGGCATGTCCGGATAGTGGTCTTGTCCGGATATTGGCCCTGAAGCTCCAGCACCGGTCATTCATGACCCTAACCTAACCTAAATCAGAAAACCACCTACCTACCTCCCTACCGGACATGCATAGCACTTATTTAAGTCCCCTTTCACAAAAATAATCACACAAAGCATGAATTAACTGAATTTTAACCAAAAAATGATGATTTAGAGGTGAGTGAGGCATAGGTGCTCACAACTTGCCAGCAAATGTAAGTAAGTATCAGACATGGAAATCACTATGAAAATCACTCATTCTCACACCATATGCATTAAATAATGGACACAAAGCATGAATTCATTGAATTTTAACCCCAAAATGATGATTTTGAGGTAAGTAAGGCATAGATGTTCATAAGTTGGCAGCTTAGTGTAAATAAGTATCAAATGTGGCAATCACTATGACTGCCTACTTCTTCCTTACCCTTTATTATTATTATTTTTCTGTGCCTGCCCTCCTCTCTTCCTGTTTCTCCCATCTTTCCTGTCACTTCTTATTGCTTTTCTTTCTTTTACAGGTGGCTTTACATTGAGTGACAAGCAAAATGGTTTCCTGTAAGCCAAGAAACCATTTACAACGCTGGGTGGTAACCATATAACCAAACCATACGTGCTCCCTACGTGTCAACAAGTGGGTTGGTGGAGGGTTAGTGCCCCTCCCTGTAAAACAAATAACACAAAGTCAAATGGCCACCCCTTAAGGGATTATGGCGTCTCGCAATAGATAGATAGAGACTATGAAAATCATCATTTCTCACATCTTTGCACTAAAATATGGGATACAAAGCATCAAATAAATAAACTGTTACCAGAAAAAGAGTTAGGTATGGCAAAGGTGTTCACTGTTCACCAACTGCATTGGACATTCTTGACCCTAACCTAACCTAACCTAAATCTGAAAACCACCTACCTACCTCACTACCGGACATGCATAGCACGTACTTAAGACCCCATTCACATAAATAATTGGCACAAAGCATGAATTAATCGAATTTTAACCCCAAAATGATGAATTTGAGGTGAGTAAGGCAGGGGTGTTCACGAGCTGGCAGGTTAGTGTAAGTAAGTATTGGACGTGAGAATCACTATGAAAATCAGGGGTATGGTGGACGTGAGAATCACTATGAAAATCAGGGGTGTGGAGTCGGATTAAAAAAATTCCGACTCCAGGAAATTTTAAGGTTGCAACTCCGACTCCGACTCCACCCCCCCCTCCCCCTCTTCTGCAATACAGTGGTAGGCATACTGCATTCCTCCACCTCACTCACTGTCCTCGTCAGTCTCTCACTCTCCATCCTCTCCAAACACCTTAATGTTTCTCCTAATGCTTCCTATCACATCCACATCCACACCACAATGCTCCTTCACTTCATCATTTGTCAGTCTGTCTCCCCATGTGACTCCACATGCTCCTCTCAAATAACTCACTTCCACTGCTCTCACTCTTGACTTCTGTCCCTCCAACAAGGTCCAAGCACCACTTCCATACGTTAGAGTTGGTATCACAATACTATCATGTAATAGCTTTTTCACTTCCATGCACACTTCCCTGTTTCTTATCACTGCTTTCAAGGAACCAGCAACCTTTCTTCCCTGCTGCACCCTTTCAAGCACTTCACCCTCTAAACTTTCATCCTTACTCATCACACTACCCAAGTACTTAAACGCACTCATATTCTCCATATCCTCCCCATCCAGTCTCACTGTACATTCACTGACTTCAATTCTCTCGAGGACCATCACTTTACTCTTCCCTACATTCACCTTTAGATTCCACTTCATACACACTTTCCCAAACACATCTACCGAGCCTTGCAGCTCCCCATCGTCTTCGCTTAACAACAGAGTATCATCTGCAAACAACAGTACAGGGAGTTTCCAAACACTGCCCTCTCTCACTAGGGCCGCTCCAACATCCACTGCCCTACCTTGTATCTGTTTTATAATCTCATCCATATACAGATTGAACAACCACGGAGACATGACACATCCTTGTTTCAATCCAACCTTCAAATAGAGAAATTCACTCAGTTCACCATCCATACACACTGCAGACTTAGCACCCTCACACATATGCTCTTCATGCTCTTCAACAACTTCCCATCTACTCCATATATTCTTAATACTTTCCTCAACCCTTGTCTATCCACCCTGTCATATGCTTTCTCCAGATCCATGAAGGCTGCATACAACTTCTTTCCCTTCTCTAGAAACTTTTCCACTAAAGATCTAAGAATGAATATCTGATCTACACAACCCTTCCTAAAACCTCCCTGTTCTTCTCCAACTAATTCCTCTGTTACTTCCCTAACTCTGTCAATAAGTATCCTACCACATACCTTTCCTATTACACTAAGAAGGCAAATGCCCCTATGATTACCACACACTTCTTTTTCCCCTTTTCCTTTGTACAAGGGAATAATTATACCTGACTTCCAATCCTCCAGGACTCTACCTTCCTCCCAGGCCAATCTGCACATCTTCCACATCGATTCTATTACTATCTCTCCCCCATGCTTGAGCATTTCACCACACACTCCATCAATTCCTGGGGTTTTCCCCATTTTAACTTTTTTCATTGCTTCCACAACTTCCATCCTGCTGATTTCCTCTTCTCTTCTCACAGCCCTCCTGCTCCCAGCCATTCCCCAGCCACTCATACTTGCATTACTTTCATTCTCTATGTTCAACAATTCATTAAAGTGTTCTCTCCATCTATTCACCTTCTCTCCCTTCTCCACAAGTAATGAACCATTTTTATCTTTCATTCCCAACTGCCTTCTTTGGCACCCTGTCTAAATCTCTCTATCTCTTTCCAGAACATTTTCTTACAGTCCCTCCACTTTACATTCAAATTCCTTCCAAGTTCCTCATCCACTCTCTTCTTACTCTCTCTTACTAATCTTTTCACCTCCTCCTCTCTACATATAACTCTTCTGTCTCTCAGCCTCTTCGATGCCCCAGTTTCTCATCCACTCACTATATGCTTTCTTCTTTTGTGCCACAGCCTCTCTCACCTCTTCAGTCCACCATACTGTTCCCTGCACCCCCTTTCGTCTTTTTTTCACCCCACACACCACCTCACATGCTGCACAGATTTCTTCTGTAAATATCTTGCACACACCTTCCACGTACCCCATCTGCTGCAATCTATATTTACCCAATCGCTCCTCCACATCTCTTTTATACTCTACTTTTTTTCCATCCTCTCGTAACTTTTCTACCCTCCTTGTAATAACTACTTCCTCCTGTCCTTCCCTTCTTCCATTTCTCCATTTTGTTTGGACTTTGACTCTGACCACCACCAAGTGGTGGTCCGAAAGTCCACTCCCCGAACCTCTATATATTCTTGCATCCATTACACACTGTCTCATTCTTTCATCCATACACACATAATCAATCATTGCCTTCCATTCATTCAGTTCACCATCCACCCTTCTCATCACTTTCCACATATACCTATGGATCATTTTGTGCCTGAAGAGGGCATTAGCTATCACCAACCCCCTCCTGGCACAAATGTCCACTAAAGCACTGCTATTCTCATCCATCTCTGCAGGCACACCCCACTCACCAACTACTCCATCAACCTTCTCATTCCCTACTTTTCCATTCATATCTCCAATCAAAAACGCTCTCTCATTCCTTTCAAACTTTTCCAAGCACACTTCCACATTTGTCCAGAACTCTTCTCTCACTCTGCTTGCACGATCTTACGTTGGCGAATACATGCACACAATTGCCCACATTTGTAGTCCAACTTTCAATCTTACCCACATAATAATTGAGCCAACTGATCCATACTCTCTTATATTCTCCTTCCATCTGTTACTCACAACAATACACACTCCTTCTTTTGCCCTCTCATTCTCACCTACTCCCGCGCATTTACCCCATCCATACTCCCATTCTCTCACACTCTCACCTGACCATTTAGTCTCAGTTAGTCCACGTACATCCACTTTCGCACCCTCAAGCACCTGTACAATCTCTCTCTCTCTTTCACCTCATCATTTGCACCCCTTAAATTCCATGTAGTTATCCGTACCAAGTCCTTTGTTCGGTCCTTAGTCGTCATCTTCTGGTCAGTTCTGGTCCAAGGTTTCTTGTTCATATTTTTAGTTTGTCGTTTTCCGGGGAGGGGCACTAACCCTCCGCCAACCCACTTGCTGTCATGTAGGGAACATGTGTTGGTTGGTTATAAGGTTACCTCCCAGCGTTGTAAATGCTTTCTTGGTTTACAGGAAATCATTCGGTTAGCCACTCAATATACGAGTAGAGCTACCCCAACAACAGGGTATCACTACACAAAGTGGGTGGATGATGGGTGCCCTTCACCTACTTCATCCATATTATTAGTGTATATAATATAATAAATTCGCGTTAAATCAACATTCCCACAAAAACATCCCACAAATTGCTTGCCTGAAATATCCTCCCACAAGAGCTCCCACAAAATCTAATTTCTCCCACAAAAATGTGGAAATTTCTCACGGTGGCACAACTGGCCTAGCAGTGCACCCAAGTACAGTAAAACCTCGATATAATGGACTTCAATAGACCGGAATTCGCTTTTATCGGACTCGAGGAGCTACCGGACTAAACTCCTATACTGTATATCGGAAAAAGTCCGATAAAGCCAGAAAGCAGTCCGGACTGCCTGACCACTTCAGCTATGTTCACCACAATAAGACAAGTAAAAGACATGTTTTTCAGTGCACAGTACAGTATTATTATACCATCTGATTAATGTAGTGAAGGTATAACACAGTACAATACTGCAATGGTAGTGAAAACCACTGATGCAATCTGGACTAATGTCTGATATATTGGACAAAGTCCGGATTAGCAGGGGTAAGTCCGGATGTCGCTTTTATCGGAATTTTGCATTTTTCGGATTGGCTTGGGCCCCAATTAGTCCATTATAGTGAGGTCTTACTGTACTTTACACGAGAATTGATCACATAAAGGAGTGGGAGTCGGAGCTATTTTTACCGACTCCGACTCCAGACAAAAGTATCCGACTCCTCGACTCCTGACTCTGACTCCACACCCCTGATGAAAATCATAATTTCTCAAATCTTATGCACTAAAATATGGGATACAAAGCATCAAATAAATAAACTGTTACCAGAAAAGGAGTCAGGTATGGCAAAGGTGTTCAGTGTTCACCAATAGCACCGGACATTCTTGCCCCTAGCCTAACCTAACCTAAATCAGAAAACCACCTACCTACCTCCCTCCCAGACATGCATAAGACTTATCATAGCACTTATTTAAAACCCCATTCACATAAATAATTGGCACAAAGCATGAATTAATCAAATTTTAACCCAAAAATGATGATTTTGAAGTGAGTAATGCAGGGGTGTTCACCAGCTGACTACATAATGAATGTACGGAAGAGACATGATTATTACTGAGAAAATCACCTTTTCACAGCCTATGCACTCAAATATGGGACACAAAGCATGAAGTAAATAAAATGTAACCAGAAAAATTATGATTTAGAGGTGTGTAGGGCTAAAATGTTCACCAGTTGACTAGATAGTGAACTATGTAAGAGACATGGTAATCACTGAGAAAATCACCTCTTTCACAGCCTGTGCACTCAAATATGGGACACAAAGCATAAAGTAAATAAAATGTTACCAGAAAAATTATGATTTAGAGGTGTGTAGGGCAAAAATGTTCACCAGTTCACTAGATCGTGAATGTATGTAAGAGACATGGTAATCGCTGAGAAAATCACCTCTTTCACAGACTGTGCACTCAAATATGGGACACAAAGCATGAAGTAAATAAAATGTAATGAGAGAATGAATATTTAGAAGTGATTATGGAAAATATTTAGCGGTTAACAATGTTTACTTACATGTCCATGATTGTTGTTTACCCCCACCTCTAAGGTTTTTACAATGGTCATAATTGCTCTTGAAGCATGTCGAGTAATTCTGTGTTTAACTACACTTAATCCTCAGCATTGTGACTTATGATTATTTAAACAAGAACGAAAATACCGCAAATGATCGGACAGGCGTCCACTGTTCACGGGAGATGAGACAGAACTAGGAGGAGGGGGGTAGCGCGGGAAGGGAGCTGGTCGGCGCGCGTGGGAAATTCAAACTGACGCAGTTGAAAAGGATCGGATTTTTTTTTTTTTTTAAACAATTTTTGGGTATTTTTGGGTTTCGGCCATCAGCCTACGATGTTCGAACAGTGAGGTTACCGGATAGTAGAGAGATTACTGTACAACTCCCATCTGTGGGGTGACTCCCACATACAGCTCTTCTCAACAGTATGGAGTCAAAGGCTTTAAGTCTCATTGTCTCTCCTCCTCTTACTCGCTTCCTTCAACCTCCATCTCTTCGCTGCAGTGTTGCATCTTTATCTCTTTTCTGTCGCTACTTCAATGGTCACTGCTCCATAGAACTGTCTGCGGGCATCCCTCCACCTCTACGATGGGCGCATAGCACATGTTTAGCAACAAACTCTCATCCCTTTTCTGTCCAACTCTCTAATGTAAGACCTACCCATTACTCCCCAGTCCTTCATTTATGCAACAGGTCAACTCTGGAACTGTCTCCCTCTGTCTGTATTTACTACACCCTATGATCTCCAGTCTTTCAAATGCAGTGTGTCCAGGCATCTTGAAATGAACGAATCTTGAATCTGGCTCTCTTTTGTATTGTTTTTGTTTTTTCTTGGAGGGGAGGGCTTGTGGGCTCCTGGCCTTTG
>JAGKTI010024500.1:0-14354 GCA_018397915.1 Birgus latro | reverse complement strand
CGGGCACGTAGTACCCGTCTAGCAACAAACTCTCATCCCTTTTCTGTCCAACTCTCTAATGCAAGAGTTAACCGTTACTCCCAGTCTTTTATTTATGCAACTGGTCAACTCTGGAACTGTCTTCCTCTGTCTGTATTTCCTACTTCCTATGATCTCCAGTCTTTCAAATGCAGTGTGTCCAGGCATCTCGAATTGAACGGATCTTGAATTTGGCTCTCTTTTGTACTGTTTTTGCTTTTTCTTGGAAGGAACAGTATGCAGGCCCGTGGCCTTTGGTTCCTTCTTCCATGCATAAAAAAAAAAAAAAAACATTCATCGGGAGGCCAAGACACATTCCTTCGTAAACAAGGATGGCTGTACCGAGAGTCACAAACACCTCAGGGTGAGGTTTGAATGTAGTTTGTCATCCCTGCAAATTATCGCTGAGCAGTGTCCGAACTGGGTCATTCTTTAGCAACGGGAGGTCACTTGAGCCAAAAGAAAACCCTTGACCATATCCATGCTGACTTTTTTGGCCAGGAATGGGACATGAAATAAGTTTGAGCATTCTTTTGATGTGTGTCAATGTATCACTAATCTGGGACGTGTCTGTCTTGAGCCATTGGAATCCTTGCCCATAATCTCTGAGCTACATGAAAGAGAGGGCAGTGGCAATGTAGGCGCAGACCTGATGTCTCGTCTGCTAACTGACTACTAACTTGGACAACTGTTGTAAATTGGGTTCCGTAAGACAGGCGTCCTCAGTGATTTAAGCAATCCAAGGACTAGCTTGATTCTCACTTAATAGTGTACCAGACCTGACATCTCACCCATGGGTCCCACAGGACATGATTTGTCAGGGACCTGTATATACGTGTACTGTAGGTTAAGTGCGAAGTTCGAGAACCCAGCAGAGGCAATCCGAGGCTGTCAGAATTACCTTGTGGAGCATCTCTAACTGTAGGCCTTTCTGAGGATTCCCGGGGAATATACGCATTATCCACATGTGTGTTCACACCCACGCTGGGTGGAATAAAATGTGACCTGCCTAAGCTTGTGTAGGGATTCTCAGCTTACCAATATTAGTTGTAAGTGTAGAGTTATAAGCATAAGTATGCTCTTAGGATGCCCGGGTGTGTAGAAACAAATACTTCCAGACAGTAAGTACGCCAGGAGCATATGCACAGAGCCCTGAGTTAATGTCACAACTCTTACTTTTGACCTGTGACAGGCTGTGGGTCACTGAGCGCCCTGTTAGTTAACCGGGACCCGTCGGGATCTTTTTAACGTACCAGGGGTCGATGCTGCAGGGGGTGGATCACCTGAAGCAATGCATGGAATCGCAGATTAGAGAAGGAGTTGGTGCCTGATTGACTGCTGTCTTCCTCGAAAGCACGAGGCAAGGCTTTGGACCTCACCCCTTACATCCACATTGTGTCTATGCATTCACCAGGGAACATCTGGTTCTCCAGTTAACAGAGATATAGGTTTAACCAGTAAACTACTGGCTGTTCTGAGAGATTTATGCAATCCAAGGATTAGCATGTTTCCTGGTTAATACCGGTAATCTATGTTTAACCAGTGAACTACTGGCTGTTCTGAGAGATTTATGCAATCCAAGGACTAGCGTGTTTCCTGGTTAATATCGGTAATCTAGGTTTAACCAGTAAACTACTGGCTGTTCTGAGAGATTTATGCAATCCAAGGACTAGTATGTTTCCTGGTTAATAAGCTACCCAATAAGAAATTAATGGCGACCTTGAATGTATGAAGCTTTGACTGTCACACAAATTTTTCAGCTAGGGCATACCTCTTGTAGTATATGCACTGACTACTATACTGACTTTACACTACTTAGGCCTAGAAGCCATGCCCACTTTGTGTCTGAAAACAGATGATTGGTCCTTACAAAATGTTCGAGAAGCTGCCCATTTACTTGTATTAAATGAGTTGACACTCCATAAACAGAGCAGATTTTCTCTACAATAATGTTATTTATTAGGATTATAAGAAAGAAATTGATTTCAATTCATCATCACGTTAGAGAGGATATTAAAAATGTAATATAGGTGCCACAAACGGTTGAAGTCAAGGATGCATGCTCGCTTTCGAATACAACCTATTCAGTATTTCTTTGATTGTAGCAAATGTAATGTAGGTACAAACAAATGACACCAAACATAAGGTACAATATTCAGTGAACTACAGTTTGTACAACAATATATATCCCAAATCACTGTATAACACACAAAAATCAAATATATATTAGGGAGTAGCAGCCGTGGCTCAGTGGGTTAGAGCGCTCCGCTCTGGCCGTAGGGTCGGAGGATCGAATCCACCCAAGGGTCATTGGTAGACATCAGGAAGGGCATCCGGTCATAAAATGCTACACGCTCCAATCCAAAAAGGCCGACGCATGCAAGCATGTTGCAGCCTTCAAAAACGAAACGGAGTCCATGGGGAGGTAAAAGGAACAGCCATAGTGATGACAATTTTCAAATGTAGATTTTTCTGCTGCTCATATTATAAATACCTTTGTAAGCAATGTATCGCGAAATTAAACAGGCAACTTACCCTCCCTACTCACCACCTTGCTGCAAGGCACTCTCTCTCTCTCTCTCCATGATGAGTGGGGATGTATTGCTGCAGCCTGGTGCTGTACATACACACTCACTGTCAGTACTTCCACACCCTTTCATTTAGGTAACCATTAATTACATGGCCTTCATAATTATAAGCTACTATGCATTTTAAAGTACAGTATAGGCTTACTGGTACTGTAGGAAATTTATCATGTTTATTTACACGAACTGTGATTATACCCTAAACCTCATTCATCATTTTCCGATTCACGGCAGCTGTCATCAATGTATATCACAAAATTTTCTGTTAGATGATCATATGCACTGTCTTTGCTGCTATACTCCTCTTCTGCCAGCCTTGTGTGACATATACATTTCTTCCAGTCTTCTGCAGTTATTCTGTCTGTTGCATTCTTAGCTACTTCTTCAACCCTCTTTAATGTCTGGTTGTTATTTGAATTGACCTTTTTCACGTCATTCTTTACGTGAGCCCATATTAATTCTATGGGGTTAAACTGGCAGGGGGGAAGCCTAAGTACTTCATGACCAGCATGACGGGTTACTTGATCAACCTCATATACCTGCTTGTTTCTGTGTGATTTGACAAGATTAAGAAGTTCAAATTTTGTGTGGTTTGGGTCATGAGCTACGTTGTGTTCTGTTAGCCACTGGATAATATCACATTTCTTAGAACTGCTGGTTGGAGCTTTATTTAAAAATTCTGAATGATAAGATGCATTATCCGTCACTATGAGAAAACAAGCTGGAATGTTTGGAAGTAGCTGTGTTTGGAACCAAGACCAGAAACAAATGTGATTCATACTGTCATGATAATCCCCCCTAGTACCATTTATTGATTTAAAAAAAATAACAAAGCCCCAAGTACAAATCCATCTTCTACACCAGCATGCAGAATAATAAATCTAACACCTTTCCCTGTTTTCAGTTTTGGGCCTACGGATCCATCAGCCACTGTCCAACTCCTGCTCACACACTCATTTTGATTTACCCATGTCTCATCTAAATAAATTTCTGGCCTTGGATTACTAGATTTTCTGTTCTCACCGATGAGTCTTAGGTATTTGTTCCTTGCAACAACAATATCATTTCTTTCCATCAAAATATGTCTGTCACTTTCCACTCTCTTATAACGTAAGCCAAGTTGTTTCATGAGCTTTTAAAGTGAGAAATAGGCTCCAGGAAAGCTCACAGGAGGTTTCATCACCTTGTTCAGCAGAGCATCCACTGTGGGAATTTCACCCCTCTCATAGATGACAGTATCTCTTGTCGAATACAGTCTTTATGAAAGTCATCCAACGCTTCCATCACTGGCGATATCCTGGTCCTTTGAGGTGGAGATTTTATTACACCATATCTGTGCCGTCGTTTTATCCTGTGAAGAAAGCGCAGGGAGACCCCTGTAGCAGCAGTCCTTAGCTCAATGTCAGTTTCACTTTCTTCTTCATTTTGATGTCAGAAGTAATTGTAAACATTATGATTTTCTTTGCCTGGCTCGTTAGTCATGGACTGCGTTGAGCCTCGTTGCTTGCCTGAGCCATGGTGGAAGTCTGCTGGTCACTCCTGCCATAATAAAAATTTGATTGTAAGCTACCGTGAGAATACAAATTTGAATATAGGCTAATGCCAAAATTAAAATTCCACTATAGCTCTTCAACCAAAAACAGGCCTCTATGCCATGAATGTGAGGTTACTGTGGAGGGAAAGATTACATTTGTGTCGTCTGATCTGACTATAAACGTTTGCATTTATTGATCTGCATAATAATAGACCATTATAATAAACATGTAATTTTTGCCTTCGCACACCTTGAAGTATGAATTACAAATGGGGACAAGCAATAAATACATTTATTATTGGTGATTTCCACAAAGCAGACTTGTTTTGACATTACACTTGACCCTTGATTTCCCAGACTAAAAGGGGGGGGGGGGACCAGTCCAGGAAACTCAGAAGTCTGGGAATCGCAAAAGCAGGGCCCCACAGACCATTCCCCAGACTATTAGCATACTTTGTCCGAATTCTCCAATATTGTCCAGCAATTATTCCGATATTCTAGAGCATTCTGGAATGTAAGCTACCTATACCAACATAACTAACATACACAGTACATAAAATAATGACACTGACACAATAACAATAATGATAACTGACACAATAGCAGTATTTTGCTAGCTACAACCCTAAGAATGGTTGTTTAGACAGTTGTTGACGAGAATGTGGACGGATGATAGAAGATCAGAAAGCTAAGGAAAAAAGAGGAAAATGAACGAGGAATGGAACACCACAAGGTGAGCCAACCACACTCATCAGCTGACTGAGACACAAACACTGATTCGATCTTGGACCGAATCGGCAATTTTAAATGGAAAATATTTTAATCTTTATGCCCATATAGGTTTGCACACATAATTATTTGAAATTCAGTCAAAAATTTGTGCTTAATTATTAATAGAAAATCAGGAATTAGAGCAGAAATTTCTTAAAGTTAGCAGCATTGTTTTGCCTCTAACCTAACAACCTGCCTTGACGGACTTTTGTAATAAATATCGATTTACAATGCAGATACATTTTCATGAAACTCAAAACAAATATTTATCCAAAATAAAAGTCTGTGAAGGTGTGCTGACAATTTGAAAGGGAAATATTTGCTAACATTCCACTGATCAGCTGACCGAGATGTAAATACTGATGATTGGAGGGGGGAAATATCTGCTTAACATTGGTGTATTTTACCTCTGAAACCTAATTTTTTAATTAAGTTATATCAAATACAATTTTTATAGCGCATTTCAGATAATTAGGTGTGTATGACCCACTGTGGCGAAAAAACTTTTTCAGTGAAAAGTGCCGATTCAGTATTTAGTCACATAGAGTCGGGTGAGTTGAGTAGGAATGGATTCCATTGAGTTTGTCCGTAATATATAATTTTCAATTATTCATGAATTTTATTGTGTCCAAGCCTTCCTTAAATTTTACTGTGTTATGCAATAAACTATTTATAGTGGCATTTTAGAAAAGTAAGAGGCAAATGGGATACTGCCACGAGTTAGGAACTGGCGGCGTGAAGCAGGTTGGTGGCCAAGATGCGTTTCATGTATGAAAATATCTTCTTGTGTGTTGCAAATGGCCTTTATTGAGTCAAAACCTTCCCAAAATTATACTGTGTTGTGCAGCTGACTGCTTATAGTTTTATATGAGAATAATGGCCGGACTTTTGTGAGAATCCCGGAATTGTACGGGCATTGGTCTGGCATTTGATAAGATTGTCCGGCCTCAGCCAGTGTCCGGGAAAACAGAAATCAGGGAAACGGGTCCGCCAAATCGAGGGTCAAGTGTATAAACTTTTTTTTTTTTTTATGCAAGGAAGAAGGAACCAAAGGCCAGGGCGCGCATACTGTTCCTTCCAAGAAAAATTAAAAACAATACAAAAGAGAGCCAAATTCAAGATCCATTCATTTCGAGATGCCTGGACACACTGCGTTTGAAAGATTGGAGATCATAGGAAGCAGGGAATACAGACAGAGGGAGACAGTTCCAGAGTTGACCAGCTGCATAAATGAAGGACTGGAAGTAACAGTTAACTCTTGCATTAGAGAGTTGGACAGAAAAGGGATGAGAGTTTGTTGCTAGACGGGTACTACGTGCCCATTGTAGAGGTGGAGGGATGCAAGCAGACAGTTCAGAGGAACAGTGACCATTGAATTAGCGATAGAAGAGAGATTGAGAAGCAACAGTGCGGCGAAGAGACAAAGGTTGAAGAGAATCAGTAAGAGGAGGAGAGTTAATGAAACGAAAAGCCTTTGACTCCACCCTATTGAGAAGAACTGCATGTGGGGAGCCTCCCCACACGAGAGTTGTACTCCATACATGGGCGAATAAAACCCGTGTACAAGGTCAACATCTGTGCAGGGATAAAGAAAGTTCGGAGTCGGCCCAGCACACCTAATCTCTTGGAAGCAGATTTCACAAGAGATGTAATATGTTCTTTCCAAGACAAATCCCAAGAGAATGAAACCCCTAGCATGTTCAAGGATGATGCAGGACTGAGCTGGACATTATTAAACATTAGTGGGTAATCCTGAGGAAGATTTTGTCGGGTTGATAAGTGTAAGAACTGAGTTTTTGATGCATTAAAAATAACAAGATTATTTTTACCCCAATCAGAGATATGAGCCAAGTCAGACATTAGGTGTGCCATAGCCTCATCCCTTGTTTGCTGAAGTAACTGCCGAGATGGACGTTGCAGAAATCTAATGGAAAGGTGAAGGGTGGAATCATCAGCATATGAGTGGATAGGGTTAGATGTACAGCTTAGAAGGTCATTAATGAATAAAAGAAAGAGAGTTGGTGATAGGACAGAGCCCTGAGGAACACCACTGTTGATAGGTCTAGGAGAATAATGATGGCCATCTACAACAGCAGCTATAGAATGACCAGAAAGGAAGCTAGAGATGAAGGCACAGATAGAAGGATAGAAACCGTAAGAGGGCAGTTTGGAAATCAAAGATTTATGCCAGACTTGATTGAAAGCCTTTGAGATGTCAAGTGCAATGGCAAAGCTTTCGCCAAAGTCCCGAAAGGAGGATGACCAAGAGTCTGAAAGGTAGGTGAGAAGGTCGCCAGTGGAGCGTCCCTGACGGAACCCATACTGACGATCATAAAGAAGGTTGTGACTGGAAAGGTGCTTTAAAATTTTTCTGTTAAGAACTGATTCGAAAACTTTTGATACACAGGATGTTAAAGCAACTGGACGATAGTTAGAGGGTTGGGAATGGTCACCCTTCTTTGGGACTGGCTGAATGAGAGCAAACTTCCAGCAAGAAGGAAAGGTACAAGTTGAGAGACACAGGCGAAAGAGTTTACCTAGGCAGGGTGTAGGCACAGAAGCACAGTTTTTGAGGACAAAAGGAGGGACTCCATCAGGCCCATATGCCTTGTTAATATTGAGGCCAGTGATGGCAGAAAATACATCAGCTGAAGAAATTTTAATGCCAGTCATGAGGAAGTCTGAGGAGGGAAGTGATGGAGGAACAGCACCGGAATCGTCTAAGGTAGAATTGGAGGAGAAAGTCTGAGCAAAGAGATCTGCTTTATCAGTAGAAGAAATAGCTACAGAACCATCAGAGTAGAAAAGAGGAGGGAAGGACGATGAGGTAAAGTTGTTAGAAAGGTTTTTGGCAAGGTGCCAAAAGGAGTGAGAAGAATTCAAATTGGAGAGTTGGGAACATTTAGCACGGATGAAATTATTTTTAGCAGAGCGAAGAACAGACTTAGCACGATTCCGGGCAGAAATATAAAAAAGATGTGATTCAGGGGTGGGTTGACTCTGGTACCTTTTAAAGGCCCTCTCTCTGTTGTGGACAGCATTAGAACAAGCGTGATTAAACGAAGGCTTTCTTGCATTAGTCAGAGGATATGAAAAAGGAATGTATGCTTCCATGCCCGAGAGAATAACCTCCGTAATGTGCAAGGCACACTCAGACGGCTCCCGGCCATGGAAGCAATAATCATTCCAAGGAAAATCAAAGAAGTACTGCCTCAGGGCCTCCCAATCTGCAGCTCCAAAGTGCCACAGGCGGCATTTCTTTGGAGGGTCCACAGGCCATACTGGAGCAATAGGACAGGTTAAGGTAATAAGGTTATGATCGGAAGAGCCCAACGGAGAGAAAAGATTAACAGTATAAGGAGAAGGATTAGTTGTTAGGAAAAGGTCAAGGTTTGTATTTAGTGATCTGCATAATAATAGGCTATTATAATAAACATGTAATTTTTGCCTTCACACACCTTGAAATATGAATTATAAACAGGGACATGTAGAGTATACGTACCTTTATTATTGGTGATTTCCACAGGGCGGACTTGTTTTGACATCTGACAGCTGTGAGATGACATCAGCTGGCTGGTTGTACATTTGATTTCCCATCGAGTGACTAACTGTTCCCCTGAGCATTTTCCTTCCCCAAGAACGGCTATTATAATATTGACTTTTATCAATTATATGATGATTTGGGATATAACTAGAACATACACATTGTACAGCATTGCCTATTGTACTCAATGTTTAGTGTCATTTGCTTGTAGTAAATTTTTGTTTGATGCAAAACAAAGAAATAGTTAACAGGCTTCATTTGCAAATGAATTGTATCCTTGACTTCGACAGTTTATGATACATATTTAACTTTTTTAGCATCCTCTTTGAAATGCTGATTCCTTCATATTATTTTTATAATTATTTTCTCGTTTATTAACATTATTGAAGTGAAGTATAGCCTAATTACAAAATGAGAACAAATTTAGTATGATTACATGGGTAGCCACTCGAACATTTGATATGAACCAATCACCAGCTTCAACAGAAAGTGGGCGTGGCTTCTACGCTTTACTATGGTAAAGTTGGTAAAGGCAGAGGGTAATCGTAATTTAATACAAATTGTTTGTCACATTGACACTTTTGATGCTCCACCCTGATTGATTTCACAGGTACAGTTGGTGGGTGAAGCAGTTTTGCTGTGCAGGTACAGCGATACGTGTAGCTGTTTTGCCATGCAGGTCAACCGACTGTCTCTGCCGCACGCTGCCACCTCTTCTCCTCTGCCCTCATCGGCTCCATATTCTTATTAATTTCTATCATGCCATTCTACACGTATGTACAGTACACTACAACTGTCACACCTACACAGTGTATCACATACACCATGTTACATAACAATTACTGTAGTTGTTAATGTAAATGTAGAGAACTTTTGCTCAGTCTGACCTGAGTACAGGATTTATCACCGTCATCAGGGAGTTTTTTTCCTCAAGCTTGCTTCTGTATGAGGCTTTTACGCTCACTGATGACCGTGAATTTCTCCTGTAGCAGGGTAGTACACACACCACAGTGTGAATCTTGTGTGACTGAGTTAGGATGTCCAAATGTACAGATATAGTATATATATATATATATATATATATATATATAAATGTGGGTTCATGGAATGTGGGTGCATGAAATGTGGGAAGTTTGAGAGGAAGAGCAGGGGAAGTCATTGAGGCATTCAGTAGGAGGTGGGTGGATGTGGCATGTTTGCAGGAAGTCCGGTACAGGGGTGGATCAGCCAGAAAGATTGTTGGGAAGGATTGCTACTATAAGTTGTTTTGGCAGGGGGGAACTGACGGATATGGGGGTGTGGGTGTGTTGGTTGCAGAGAAATGGGTGGAATATGTCATGAATGTTATGAGAGTAAGTGATAGGATATTAGTAGTGAAAATTTTGATCGGGTGGAAAATGATTTCAGTTATATTGGTATATGCTCCACAGGTAGGATTGGATGACACAGAGAAGGATAGACTTTGGGATGATTTAACCCTTTTGCGCACGGTACCACGATTTGCGTTCATGTGGTGTGGTGTGCCAAAGCACAGGACCGCAAATCGCGTCAAAACGTGGAAAAAAATAACCAAAAAATAAGTTTTCGGTCGATTTGCATCAAATTTTCTAGCATTCTAGCAGCCACGTGTCTCTCCCGAGGTAAGACTTTGGGAACACTGCAATGACTCTTATGTGCCTGTACGTAGTGATAGAATCTCAGTGCTCCACTAGCAGCCAGACAGCAGGGTCGTGCTGTGTTGTGTTGTCCCTTTAAATCTGCCATTTTCCCCCTCCCACCCGATTCTGAAGCCATTATTGAAATATTGTGACTGTACAGTGTTTTTTACTATACTGTGAAGTGACTGTGTCTATTGAACATAGATATATTATTTGTAAAGCACTGGGGCCCGTTATCAGCTGTTAGGCCTAGAGGCAGAGTCTGGTTTGTTATAGCGGGGTTTCCACTCACCCTGCCCATAAAATGATGTATTTTACCCTTATAGTGAAGACATTACTTATATCTGTGAAACATATAGTGCCTGGATTAGTGAAATAACTGACCTACCATAGCAGGCATTATGTTATGCCATAGAGATAACATAGACATATGCATTAGTTGCTAAGGGAACAGGCGGTCTCTTACGCCATACAGTAGGGAAGGGAATAACAGAAGAGGCTGGGATGGAATCATGTGATAGTGTTTTATATTGCATATGGTTCAGTGTGAAATATACGTATAAAATAGTGCAGCGAGTGTTCACCGAGAAATATTGAGTGCATTGACTGACAGCGGAAAGTTACGTAATGGTCAGAGACAAGAAAATACGCCACACAGCGACACATATATGACATTATATACGTATGTCGTGCAGCGAATGCTCGTGGAGAAATCTACTGTGTGCATCGCATGTGTTAGGCAAACGTGGTGCAAGGAACAGAGAATACGCCACACACACACACACACACACACACACACACACACACACACACACACCCATGAACACACACAAAACTCACACACTACCTAACTCATCTTCAATTCCTTCAAGTTTCTGCCAGCAGCTCAACACCTCTGGAGCAAGTGAGTTATCCATATTTTGTTGATTTGTACATTGACCTGTTCTACACTTCTATATTTTTTTCACAAATAAGTATTGTTTTTTACATATACACATATGAGATGGAAGAAAGTTCAGCTTTAGTAAAAAGACTAGTGGAAATGTCGAGTTACTGAAAGCACTATCAAAGAGCTTATGATATTTCTCGTGTATAATTTGAGTAAAAAATAATAATAATACAACGTAACGAGCGAAAATATGTAAGTATTCGTGAGGCAGGGAAATTGAGCGTTTTTATCTCGCTTGCGGGCGAGGAAGAGTGTTCTATCTTTGTCGTACATTTACTCCAAAATTATTGAACGTATCGATTTCCTGTAAGAACCATGAAAAAGATCAGTGAATTCTACATATGTACAGGACATAACTATGTAATTTCTCTAATGAAAAGTTGTGGTTACGTAGGAGGTTATTGAGCACGCATGACGAAAGTGCACCGAGGCCGTGAGTACCATGTAGTTTTTTGCGATTTACTCGGAAACTATGAAGCGCATCAAAACAAAAAGGTATCAGGAGAAAGCTTATGAAATTCTACATAAGATTATGTAATAAAAACATAAGGTGTGCAAGAAAACTTCTGCAGTATACCTCCCTGAACAAAAATCAATTTTTTTACAAAAATGGCTTTTAGTTTTTGGCTATTTTCTCGAAAATACAAATCGCATCACAACCGGACATACCTCATTAGAAAGCCAATGAAATTCTCTATCAAAACTTATAATAACATTTTTCTGTATGATGGAAAACACTCGAACGATGGTGTTGGGAAGTGAAATCAACGTTCCAAAATGTTTATTCATGGCGGCCTTGTGTACTTTTATTCGTATTTTTCTGGTTTTCCTTTTGGCTTATCAGCTAGAACAAACATCGGCGAATATGATGATGTGAGTTTCAGGGCAACATTTTGAGGTTTGGGTGGCGAAAATGAGGCAAGAATACATGTAATTTGTGTACAGCGGGCTGCCAGCGGAGCGCGTAGGGGAGTAAAATCGTGAGCCATGAAACTTAATAAAACTTAACATGTGCGAAAGGGTTAATATGTGTAGTAAGTGGTATGGGTGATGATGAGGTAGTGGTTCTGGGAGGGGATTTAAATGGTCATGTGGGTGAAGCAGCTCAAGGTAATGAAGGAGTCCATGGAGGATGTGCATATGGTGTGAGGAATGCGGAAGGGGAAAGAATACTCCAGTTTGGGGAGGCTATGGACATGATTGTGTGCAACACACATTTTAGGAAAAGAATGAGCAGGTTGATTACGTACGAGTCCAGGGGAAATAGTAGTCAGATAGATTATTTTCTGCTCAGGAGGGTCGATAGGAGATTAGTGAGGGATGTTAAAGTTATAGGAAGCGAGGAGTGTGTGCAGCAGCACAAACTGCTGATTTGTGACATGGTGCTTAAGGAACGAGTGATGAGAAGGAGGACATATGTACCTAGGAGGAAAATATGGAAGCTGGGAAACCAATCAGTAAGGGATGCCTTTTATAGTGAGATGAGGAGAGTGGTGGCTGAACAGGAACCCGTAGATAGAGGCGTTAATGAACAGTATAGAGCCCTTAAGAACAACCTCTTGAGAGTTACCGATGCAATATGCGGTTGGACAAGAGGCCCACCAAGACATAAAGTAACTTGGTGGTGGGATGAGGGTGTAGAAGCTGCAGTTAAGGAGAAAAAAAGGCTTTTCCGGGAATGGAAGAAGGGTGGTAACAGGGAGGAGTACTTGGCTGCCAAGCGCAGGGCTAGAAGAGAGGTATACAGGGCGAAGTCTGAGTCACACAGACTTTTCCTTGATAATCTAAATCATGGAGAAAGGAAAAATATGATTATTAGGGTAGCAAATCAGATGATGAGGGATAATCGGGACATTGTAGGTGAGCAGTGTGTGAAGAATGATGATGGAAGGGTAGTGGTGAACAGTGAGGATTTTATTAAAGATACATGGAGAGAGCATTATAGCCAGTTGTTGAATGAGGAGTTCGATTGGAATAGAGAAGGTTTGGAGCCAGCTGATCCAGTGTTTGGCCCTTGGCCTTTGATTGACGCTGCTACTGTGAGTCAGGCAATAGGCAGGATGCGGGTGGGGAAGGCGGCAGGTGTGTCTGGGTTGACTGCCGAAATGTTGAAGGCCTCAGGAGATACTGGGGTGAGGTTAGTCACTGACCTGATAAATATGATTATATATGAGTGTGTTGTCCCAGATGATTGGCTGAAGAGTGTAATTGTAAATGTGTACAAAGGGAAGGGTGATACCCTGGAAAGGGGAAATTACAGAGGTATAAAGCTCTTAGATCAGATAATGAAAGTAATGGAGAGAGTTCTAGAGGGTATGATTTGAGAAAGAGTGAATATCGATGAGATGCAGTTTGGGTTTATGCCAGGCAGGGGGACCACTGATGCCATATTCATTGTTCGACAGCTTCAGGAAAAATATATTGGAAAGAAAATGGAATTGTATTTTGTTTTTGTTGATTTGGAAAAGGCCTTTGACAAAGTCCCTAGAGAGGTGGTGAAGTGGGCAATGAGAAAGCTAGGGTTGGAAAAGTGGCTGGTTAGGGTAGTTATGGCCATGTACATGGGTGCTCGCACCCAGGTAAGAGTGAATGGAGCTTTAAGTGATGAGTTATCCGTGAATGTTGGTGTGCATCAGGGGTCAGTTTTGAGTCCCTTGTTGTTTATCATGGTGCTTGAAGCCCTCTCATGTGACTTCAGAGATGGACTCCCATGGGAGATGTTGTATGCTGATGATTTGGTGTTGATTGCAGAGAATGAAAAGGAGACGGAGGAAAGATTTAAGAAGTGGAGAGATGGTATGGGGTACAAGGGCTTAAGGGTAAATGCAGATAAAACAAAAGTGATGATATCTAGTGTTGGTGGCGGTACAATCAGAGGAGAGGGAGAGTGGCCATGTGCAGTTTGCCACAAGGGTGTGGGAAGTAATTCCATCTTGTGTAGTGTTTGTGATAAATGGGTGCACAAGAAATGTACAGGTATTAGAGGTAGACTGTGAGATGATGCTGATTTCATGTGTGCAGCGTGTCAGGGAGAGCAGGTGGAGATTGTTAGGCGTGAGAGGGTTGAACTTGCAGGTGAGTCTCTTGAGTGTGTGGAGGAGTTTTGTTATTAGGGAGACATGTTATGTGCCGGAGGTGGGGCTGGAGTTAGCTCGGTTGCTATGGTGAGAAGTGGTTGGATGTAGTTCAGGGAGCTGTTGTCTCTCCTGACATTGAGAGGACTCTCCTTACGTGCTAAGGGGTCTTTGTATGCAGCATGTGTTAGGAGTGTGATGCTGTATGGTAGTGAAACCTG
>JAGKTI010024499.1:3717-14355 GCA_018397915.1 Birgus latro | reverse complement strand
AAAAAAAAAAAAAAAAGGTTTCCACTCTCCACTTCTGACCAGCTCTGTAATTTTTTGACCAATTCAGAAACAAACATTGGGGGGTAACCCCCCTCCCCCGGTCTGGCCATCCCCGTGAGAAGCCACGTAGAGTTAGACCTCAAAAGGAAAAGGCTGAGACTAATCTGAGGGAAACAGCCAAACCTTGTATCAGTGAGGCTGTGCGACGAATTACCGAATCGGCACAAACTCTGCGCTTTTAATTGGAAAATATAATTTTTATTACCATATAGGCTAATACACACCTGATTATCCGAAATCCGGTCAAAAAATTGTGCTTAATATAATTGCTAATAAAAGAAAATCAGGCTTCATAACTTAAACTAGCTAAAGATAGTAAATATTTCCCCTTCAGATCGTCAGTTCGCCTTTACAGACTTCTGTTTTATATAAATATTGATTTAAAGTACAAATAAATGTATCTGCATTGTAAGGCAATATTCATACAAAACAAAAGTCTGTCAAGGAGAGTTGTCGACTTTGAGGCGAAAACTTCAGCTAACTTTAGCAAATTCTCGCTCTGAATCCTGATTTTTTATTAATCTATCTATTGCCCATAAGGGGTGGCCACAAACAAATCGCCTCCTTGTCGCCTTCTCCAACGCCACTTCACTGTCTTGCTCCCAGCTCACATCCCCTTCTCTCATATACCTCCGTTCCATCCCTCCATCTAATCCTCGGCCTCCCCCTCCCTCTCCCCCCTCCACTTCACTCGCATACACTCTCCTCCAGACCTCGTCCAGCAGCGGTGGCGGCAACATCTCCTCTCCTCTTCTCACCATGGCCTCTTCTGCTTCTGCCTACGACCCGTTGAGGGGGGCAAACCTTAGCAGTACTGGGCTTGCTGGAGGAGAGCGGTTGATTGAAGGCACTGTGAAGTGGTACAGCGTAAGGGCGGCGTACGGGTTCATTCGGCGCCAGGACACTGGTGCTGATGTATTCGTACATCGCTCTGGTATCGCTGCTCCCTCTCCACAGTGCCCCTCGCTCTCTTTAGCTAAGGGCGAGACTGTCAGGTTCCACGTCGTCCAGACGCCGAAGGGTCCCGAGGCTAGGGGCATCACCGGGCCGGGAGGTGCTGCTGTGAAGGGCGTTGCTCCTTCACGGCGGTGCCCTTCGGCTCGTGGTGGCCGGCCGGAGGATCCCCGACGTTATGGACGAGTGGACACGATCGTCGCCATGTGCATCGCGACGGCGAAGGCGTTCTGTGGTGGTGACAAGGCGGCGCTGCTTGTTCTTCTCCCTCAGATTTTTGAGAAGAACGGGCTGCCGCGCCTTGTCATCCCTCAGAGCTTCGCTCGTGATGCTCGGCCAGCCCTTCGTCAGGAGCGTCCCTCCACCACGCTGCGGCCTCCCAAACCTCGCACAACACCGCGACGAAGGCTGCAGCTCGACGCTCCTCTAAACAGAGCGAGTACTTCCACCACCACTACTTCTGCTCCGCCCCTGGACGCTGCGCCCTTGAATTCCGCGCTCATGGACGCCACACCCACCAGTGACCAACGCCCGCCGTCAGCAGCTTCGAGGAGGACCGCCTCTCCTGATCCTTCCATCCTTCGGGACGAGGATGACCACGCCCCTCCTTCACCACCACCAGCTGTTGTCGTTTGGGCCGCGCCTTCCACTCCTGACGGTGCACCTGCAGAAGACCTCCAGGCCATTGTGGAGGCTCCTGCTTCTCCGTCGCCTCCTCCTGCGCCCAGGAAGAAAAGGAAGAAAGGGAAGAAACATCGGCCACTTCCTGCCGAGGAGATGGAGACAGATTTTCTGAGTCTCCCACTCCCCCCCTCTTCCCCTTCCACCTCCTTTGCTCCTGCTCAGGACCTCCAGTCTCCTCAGGCCTCCAGCCTTGACCCTCCTGTCTCCACTGCGCTTACTGCTGCCGACATTGCCCGCATTTCCGAGAACGTCGTAATGAATTTCAAGGCACGTCTCATCCGAGATCGTCATCAGGAATTTCAGGGCACGTAATTTTCTCATTTAACTTTTATATCAAAATTTTATGCATAGCTTTAAGCATAGCTTTTAGCTACCCCTGTTTACTTTCGACTTTCACTTGCGGGCCTTTCACCCTAGGCCCGCTTCCACCTGACTTAGTCAGGTGGAAACATCTTAACAACAACAACACTCTCCTCGTCAGTCTCTCTCTCTCCATCCTCTCCACATGGCTAAACCACTTCACTGTATTTCTCCTAACGCTTTCTATCACATCCACATCCACACCACAATGCTCCTTCATTTCCTCATTTGTCAGTCTGATTCTCCATGTAACTCCACATGCTCCTTTCAAATAACTCATTTCCACTGCTCTCTCTCTCTCGACTTCTGTCCTTCCAACAAGGTCCAAGCTTCACATCCATACGTTAGAGCTGGTATCACAATGATGTCATGCAGTGACTTTTTTACTTCCATAATCACTTCCCTGTTCCTTATCACTGTTTTCAAAGAACCAGCAACCTTTCTTCCCTGTTGTACCTTTCAAGCATTTCACCTTCTAAACTTCCATCCTTACTCATCACACTACCCAAGTACTTAATTGCACTCACATTTTCCATTTCCTCATCTTCCAACCTCACCGTACAGTCACTGACTTCACTTTTCTCATAGACCATAACTCCTCTTCCCTACATTCACCTTTAGATTCCGTTTCTTACACGCACTCCCAAACTCATTCACCAAGCCTCGCAGTTCCCCTTCGTCTTCACTTAACAGAACAGTATCATCTGCAAACAACAGTACAGAGAGTTTCCAAACACAGCCTTCTCTTGTTAGGGTCGCTCCAACATCCACTGCTCTACCTTGTATCTCTTTTATAACCTCATCCATATACAGACTGAACAACCATGAGGACGTGACACATCCCTGTTTCAATTCAACATTCAGATACAAAAATTCACTCAGTTCACTATCCACACGCACTGCAGCCTTAGCACCCTCATACATACTCTTCACGGCATTCAACAACTTCCTGTTTACTCCATATAACCTTAATATTTTCCACATTCCTTGTCTATCCACCCTGTCATATGCTTTCTCCAAATCCATGAAGGCCATATACAACTTCTTTCCCATCTCAAGAAACTTTTCCACTAAAAACCTAAGAATGAATATCTAGTCTACACAACCTCTTCCCTTCCTATAACCTCCCTGTTCTTCTCCAACTAATTCCTCTGTTGTTTCCCGAACTCCGTCAGTAAGTATCCTACCATATACGTTTCCCATTACTCTAAGAAGACAAATGCCCCTATGATTACCACACACTTCTTTTTCCCCTTTTCTCTTGTGCGGGGGAATAATCATACCTGACTTCCAATCCTCCAGGACTCCACCTTCCTCCCAGGCAAATCTGCACATCTTCCATATCCATTCTACTACTACCTCTACTCCATGCTTCAGTATTTCACCACACACTCCATCAGTTCCTGGGGCTTTCCCATTTTGCCTTTCTTCATTGCTTCTGCTACTTGCATCCTATTGATTCCTTCCTCTCTTCTCACCTCCCTCCTCTTCCCAACCCTTCCCCTGCCACTTATACTCGCATTACTTTCATTCTCTATGTTCAACAATTCCTTAGTGTTCTCTCGATCTCACTTTTTATGTTCAATAATTCCTTAGTGTTCTCTCGATCTGCTCACTTTTTCATCCATCTCCACTGGCAACATACCATTTTTATCTTTCACTCACCGAGTAACTTCTTTATCACCTTGTCTAACTCCCTCTACCTCTTTCCACAACATTTTCTTACATTCCCTCCACTTTACACTCAGATTCCTTCCAAATTCCTCTTCCACTCTCTTATTCTCTTTTACTAATCTTTTCACCTCTCTCTTCCTCTCTACATAATTATAACTCTTTCTTCCGTCTCTCAACTTCTTCCACGCCCCTGTTTCTCATCCACTCACTGTATGCTTCCTTCTTTTGCGCCACAGCCTGTCTCACCAGTTCATTCCTCCAAGCTGTTCCCTGCACCCCCTTTCGTCTTCTCTTCCCTCCACACACCACCTCACATGCTGCACAGACTTCTTCTGTGAATATCTTGCACACACTTTCCACGTTCCCCAACTGCTCCAAATCGTATTTACCCACTCACTCCTTCACTTCTCTCTTATATTCTGCCTTTTTTCCATCCTCTTGCAACCTTTCTACCCTCCTTGTATGGACTACTTCCTCCTTTCCTTCCCACTTCCTCCTCCTCCATTTCATTTGAACCTTGAGTTTCACCACCACCAAGTTGTCGTCAGAAAGTCCACTCCCCCAGCCTCTGTATGCTCTTGCATCCATTACACACCTTCTCATTCTATCATCCACACACACATATTCAATGACAGCCTTCCGTTCATTCAGTTCACTACCCTCCCTTCTTAACACTCGCCACATATAATGTGGGTCATTTTATGTCTGAAGAGGGTATTGGCTATCACCAACCCCCTCCCGGCACAAATGTCCATTACAGCACTGCCATTCTCATCCACTTCTGCAGGCACACCCCACTCACCATCTACTCCATCCATCTTCTCATTCCTTACTTTTCTATTCATATCTCCAATCAAAAACACTCTCTCATTCTTTTCAAAGTTTTCCATGCATGAGTCCATATTTGTCCAGAACCATTTTTTCACTCTACTTGCACGACCTTGCGTTGGTGCATACACAAACATAATCGCCCACATTTGTAGTCCAACTTTCAATCTTACCCACACAATCTTTGAGCCGACGGATCCATACTCTCTTATATTCTCCTTTCATCTCTTGCACACAATACAAACTCCTTCTTTTGCCCTCTCATTCTCACATAATCCCGAGCATATACCCCATGTAGAGGTGCATGGTATGTAGGAGGACTACTGGGCCTTGAGAGCAGGCTGTGAAGCCTATGCCCAGAGTCGGATATAAAAAAAAAAAAAATCCATACTCCCATTCTCTCATAGTCCTACCTCTCCATTTTGTCAGTTATTCCACATACATCCACTTTTGCATCCTCAAGCACCTGGACAATCTCTCTTTCACCTCATCATTCGCACCCCTTATGTTCCATGTCGCAATCCGTACCATGTCCTTTGTTCGGTCCTGATTCACCTGTTGGTCAGTCCTGGTCCGAGGCTTCTTGTTCGTATTTCTAGTTAGTTGTTTTCCGGGGATGGGCACAAACCCTCCGCCAACCCACCTGCTGTCACGTAGGGAACACGTGTTGGTTGGTTGTAAGGTTACCATCCAGCGTTGTAAATGATTTCCTGGTTTACAGGAAATCATCTGGCTTGCCACGCAATGTAGAGCTATCCTAAAACAGAGTACCACTACACTAAATGGGTGGATGATGGGCGCCCCCTACTACCACTATTAATTAATACAGTACTTAAAGGAAAAACAAATTTTTGACCGAATTTCAAATAATTAGGTGTGTATAAACCTATATAGTGATGACAATTATAGTATTTTCCAACTGAAAGTACCGATTCGGTGCCGATTCCGTAAATGACAGCCGATTCGCTATTACGACGCACCCACAGTGAGGGAGGAGGCAGCAGACTACCTTGTTAATTCAGAATAAATACTCACAGTTGATGGATGACGTAAACACAGAGAACAAATTAACGAAAACTTCACGAGACTAATAAACGAAGCAGCTTTAGAAACAGGAAGCAGAAAACCACGAGACAAAAGCAAATTCTGATTGTAAGAAAAAGAAGAGACCACACTGAAGCAGGTGAACTAAGGAAACCTATCAGCAAGAAGACAAATGAAGATATTCGAAAGTTTAACATGATGAGATCTGAAAAAAAAAAAAAAAAAACTTATGGAATGGAAGAATCCTGAAGGCAACCAAGCGCAGACTTGGTAAGAAAACTGTTTTCTCTGAGAGACTCTAATGGAAAAGTATATAACAAGAGAACTTAAGAGGTCAAAACAGCAAAACAATTTTATACGAAACTTTACCTCAGCAGTACCATGGGCGAAGAGTAATTTCAAGATAACGAATTAGTGGATACCATCATCCCCAGCGTTAAAAAGGTGACATTAAAGACCTAAAGAACTCCCGACCAATTAATCTTGTACCTGTTGTGTACAAACTTTTCACAAAAATCCTAAAAAATCGAATTAGTTCTACCTTTAGATGCAAACTAGTCAAGAAAACAGGTAGGATTTTGTAGTGGTTACTCAACAACACACAATGATAAAAGTTATTAACCACGTGATCGAGAAAACTTCAGAATATTAGAAACCTTTGTGCACGATATTCTTTATGAGAAAACATTTGAGTTAGTTGAAACAGTTGCAGTGATGAGAGCGATTCAAGGACTTACGATAAAATACTAAAAGATATTTATAGACACAGCACGGCCAACATAAGACTCCATAACGACTGCCAGAGAAAATACCAATAACGAAAGGTGTTAGACAAGAAGGCAAAGTTTCGCTGCAAATATTCACTGCGTGCCTAGTGGACGTCTTCAGAAAATCAGATTGGGATGACAAAAGAATTAACATAAATGGGGAACGATTGAACATTCCTACATTTGCAGACGACATAGTCCTTTCCAGTGCATCAGGGGAGGAACTACAAATGATAGCTGAGCGGAACGGGGAGAGTGAAGGTAGGGTTGAAAATATGAAGAAGAAAGTTACGAGTATATTTAACAGACACGTTTGTACTCGTCCAGCAAAAATAGGTGACGAACTATAATGTGTTGAGGAATACATATACCAAGGGCAGGCAGCTCAGGCCGACCCAGTCCATGCCAATGAAATCAAGCGAAGAATAGGAATGGAATGGGGGGGGGGGCTTTTTGGCAAACTAACTACATGAAGGATAAGAGAGTACCATTATGCCAAAAGAGAATGGTACATAGTCAATACGTCTTTCCTATACTAACTTACGGATAGGAAACGAGGAGCCTAAAAAAACAGTCTTAGAACGTAAACTTAGTAGTGTTCAGAAAGGAATGGAAAGAATTATGTTTAGAGTCATAAGGAGAGAAAAAAAAATAAGTGCTCTGAGGATAAGAGAACAGGCGAAAGTAGAGGATCCAATAACTACAATAATAAATAAATAAATAAATGGATCTGGGCAGGTCACGTCCTTCGTAGATGTATAGCCAGGGTAGCTGAGTGGCAGCTCAGAGATGGAGTGAGAGGAAGAGGCAGACAGAGGACGAGCTGGCGAGATGCGATTAGGAGATTAACTAGGACTGGATGGAACAAGCTAACAGTCAATAGTAATGGAAAAAGACTGGGAGAAGCTTTTGTCCTGCAATGGACTGACTCGCGGTGACGATGATGCACTGGATAATCGATATTAGGACATATTCCAGAGTTCAGGATGCAGTATTTACAGTATCATGGAGATATTTATTATTATTATTATTATTATTATTATTATTATTATTCGAAACATTTGCCATGATTAAGTGCTTTTAGATAGGGAAATCTGGGGGACACTTAACCCGGCCAAAAAACCCGGTTATATGGTTTATTTGGCCGAGGAATGTATGTGGAGTACGGAGAGTGGATAGAATAGGAAATAATGTGATTCGTGAAAGATGCGGAGTGAGGAAGTCTGTGGACACCAGAGTCGAAGTGAGTGTACTGAGATGGTATGGTCATGTGGAGAGAATGGATAACAATGGAATGGTGAATAAGGTAAATATGAGCGAATTTGAAGGAGGGAGGAGGCGAGGATGGCCAAAGAGAAGGTGGAGGGATATGGTGGGTGAGTGTGTGTAGAGGAGAGGTATGTTAAGTCGGTGAGTCTAGGGGACTGACAAGAGATCGAGCTGGCTGGATGAATGTTGTGAGAAGTACTCGTACATGATCAGTGAGTTGGCACCCCTTTTTAACGTGACAGCGTTCGGAATGACTCTATCGGATACGGTTATGGGAAGCTACACAATGCTGTGAATGTTTTGGGCGTATCAGATAGAGCCAGGATTCCGGAGGCTTGAATGATGAGTGAATGGAAGTGTGGCTCATTGAGTTGGGCAAACTTGGGCTGTCTGGACATTGCTACTCCTCCCCCTGCCCTAGGGTGGGAAAGGAGGTCCAAGTGATGATGATGATGATGATTATACATAGCAGCAGCACAGCAGCTGTAGTAGTAGTGTGGGAGACTGGTATATTTTTAACCATATATTATACAACTACGTCACCTTCAAACTCTCCCCTGAATCCTAAGCCTTAGCGAAGCAGATTTTCTAGATTTTCTTGCAAACTGGATTATAAAAAATCGTTGATAAAGTCGCCATGCTCAAAGGATTTTGTTAATGATAAGGCGACCCAGAAAATGAAACTAGGGTGGCTAAAAATCATGTGAGAAATTCTGGAACAGTATTACCAACAGAATGGCTTGATGATTTCACTGGTCAACAAAATTTTAACTGACAGAGCACTGCTGCTCAGGAGTGGGCACTGTCTGAATGTTCCAGCATGTCCAGTCGTGTATTTGCAGGCCCCTGGTGACACATTTATCTAGATTTGTGCTTTAATAAAAGAAGCTATTGCACTTCTCAAACAACGACAATAGCTGTGTTTGTCCATGGCAAAAAATCTTTGTTGACCAGTGCTTTCAATGATCGGGTTACAGGCAAATTGCTGTCTCGGTCATTATCTTGAAGATGGAAATAAAGTTACCGTTTCTTTCACTTTTTTAATGACCATATGCAAGATAAATATATTCTTCGTCATAAAAATGAACCCATGTAATTTGGGGAGATCTTTTCAAGACCATGGTGGATCTTTCAGAACAGTGTATTTCCATCTTAAGTATATTTGAGGGGGTCGGACCCCCAAACGCCCCCAGGATTTCGAACAGAGTAAATGACATGAAAACGTGTCTTAAAGAGGTTATTGGGACTCCCCTGAAAGAACGTTGTTTCCTTCCATTCTTCTTTTCTCAAATGTCTTTAATCCAGTTACTCCATTGATGTCTTTATTCTTGTCACCTCCGGACTGCGTAATTTAACCTACGAGATACTCTCCTAGTTGGTGAGGTTAGATTTATCTAGCATTAACACCTTCACTAAAAGACATCACTTAATTTAACCCGCCGAGTCCCACCGACGTACGATGCACGTCACTACTTTTTTCTGTGGACAGACCCACCGACGTGCATCGTACGTCAGTCAATTGCAAGGCCTGTCGTTTGCATATTTTTCAAGATTCGCGAGTGATTTTTGGTAGGCATATGTGGGAGATCTTCCTCTACCTGCTGTCAAGCGGGGATACTGCCTGGCCCCACCTGATTTTTGGTAGGCATATGGGGGAGATCTTCCTCTACCTGCTGTCAAGCGGGGATACTGCCTGGCCCCACCTGACCCCCCCTCTCCCTCCCCCTCCTCCCCACACTCGGCAATTCACCTGTTAGCAGTAACTTGGCTAACCTGGCCAGTAAAGACATGTGGCCCCACGGTCTCTCCAATGACGAAATTCACGGTGAAAGTGTTTCCTGAGGTGTAGGACAGAGAAATAAAGAAGCTAGAGCAAGAAACAGACGTGATGAGGTGGTAATGTCGTAAAGGAAGGTGCCATATGTGGATGTGTTTGGTGACTGAATAATGCTTCTATTGCCTATATAACTGTGTAAAAACCAATATAGTCTTGTACTACACATAAATTCGTACCAAATAAATAAATAAATAAACAAATACGAAATTTAAGGTGCCTTGAATTAGTTAACCCTTCCATAATTCGTTTTCTTTGTAGCAAGGTACCATGAGAATGAAGGAAAACGTAAGGCTGACTGACACCTGTGTAAGTTCAGGAGAGCGATTTCTCTATGAATTTTCAATGTTTCTCGCCAAAAGCGGAGGTTTGAGAAAAAAAAAAAAAAGTTGAAAATCGGTCGGGTTCTGAGGGTGCGTCGAGTAAAAAAAAATCGGTCGGGACTGGACGGGTTAAATTAAAGTAAAACTGCCTGGTGAAGACCTATTAAGCAGAAAAACAAGTCACTGGATTGAAAATAACCAGCAAATTCTGACATATGCTCTCAAGCTGTTATTCCCTATTACAACCATATTTTCTCATTTTCTCACCCAGCCAGTTACTCTGACAGGTTAGGTTAAGTTAGACTGCTTAGTTTATATTATTGTAGCTATAGCATCACCCCCCACATCCTTACTAAGAACGTAAAAAATGTATTTGCGACGGATGCTTATAGAGTAAAAAATGCCAAAGTTCAGTAATGATGTTACTTTTAGCGCCCGTTAGATGACTGTAATTCTAAAAATTTACCCTCAGCCGGAGAATTGTGACTTCACTTACCCTTATCCCGTCAGTATATCAGTATATCACGATTAACACTGATAATTGTAAGGACTGCTTCTGGAGGATACTTTCAATGAGAAATATCATACCAACCTGGGGTAAGTTGGCAATGATTCCAGTGACATACTACAGAGTGTTGTAGTATGTCCCACCACAATCGCAGGATCTCAACCCAATAAATTTGTCATGTTTAGGAGTCACATAAAATACTTTGTATCCACGGCAGGTCTAAGTACCACACCAGCCTACTGAATGTGTATCTGAAGCCACCAAATCTAAATAATAAACTTAAGCTGTGTATGTGTGTGTCTTTCTGTGCATTTGTTCGTTTCTTTCACGAAA
>JAGKTI010024498.1:0-14356 GCA_018397915.1 Birgus latro | reverse complement strand
TGGGGAGAAAGAAGGAGGAATATGAGAGAAAGAGAGGGGAGGAGGGAAGAACTGGCAAAAATGGGGGAGGATGGGAGGAGAAAAGCGATAAATAAGGTAAGGGGAGAGAGGAAAGACGGAAGAGGATGGAGGGAAGGAGGAAGGAAGGAAAGGTGTGACGAAGAGCAAAAAGGGGAGAAAAGAGAGGTAAGGGAAGGAAGGGGAGAGAGTAGGGAAAGGAAAGTGAGGGAAGGAGGGAGGAAAATGGTAGTGAGGGAAGAAAAGGAGTGAAGGGCGAGGAAGAAAAGGTGGGGGAGGGGGAGGGAGGAAAGGTGGGAGAAGAGAGAGGAGAGAGAAGAGAGGGGGAGAAGACGAATGTGAGGGGTAGAAGGGGACGGTCAGAGACAGAAAGGAGGAGAAATAGAGGGAGAAAAGAGTAAAGAGGAGAAGGGAGATGAAGAAAGGGGAAGGAGTGATGCGAAGGATGGAAGGAAGGGAGGGAGGGAAGGGGGGGTGAGAGGGAGGGAGGGTAAATGTTAAAGACCAGCAAACTTATAATTTGAGCCTGTATATATTCCCCCTCCCCGACACACACACACACACACACACACACACACACACACACACACTCATGGCCTTAACCCTTCAGCACGAGGACTCCATTTTACATCATAACGCTTACATCCATCAGACGATTTTATTCAGGTTACGAGAGCAGCCTACAAGTGAAGAAAAAAAAATCGAATGAAGAGAAAGCGTGAAATCTTCCTTCCTTTTTAAATCAGAAGCTCGTCATTATTAACCTCGCATTTTTCCACTTAAATAATAAGGATGATATTAATAATAATAATAATAATAATAATAATAATAATAATAAAGACAAAAACGACAATAATGATACTTATACGAGGTAGAAGAAAAAGGACGATGATTATTATTACAATGATTATTTTACTGTTATTATTATTATTATTATTATTATTATTATTATTATTATTATTATTAATTATAAATTATTATCATTACTATTATTATTATCATTATATTATTAGTCAAACAAAAAACATTAAAAATGAAACTGTGGGCAAGTCCAAGGGCAGTATCACCTTCGTCTGCGTCACCCACCTTAAAAAGAAGAAAAGATGGAAAAGAGAGAGAGAGAGAGAGAGGGAGAGAGAGTATGGAACACTCGCCCAGGAAGAGTACGGCTATTACCACACAAGTATCTTCCACTACACCTAACACTATCATCTAACACTCAGGCTCCTATGACTCACTCTCACTCCTAGCACTCCACCACACCTAACATACAGCACATAACACTCAGGCTCCAATAACCCACTCACCACTTCACCACACCTAACACACCACGTAGCACTCTCAGACTCCTATGGTTCACCCTCACTTATTCGCACTCCACCACGCCTAACACACACCACAGAACACTCAACACACCTAACACACACACACCACTTAACACTCAACACACCTAACACACACCACACAACACTGACTCCTGCGACCCACTCTCGCACCTCCACACCACCTAATACAAACCAAGTCCAATATTTCCTCCTAACGTGCGAAAATAACTTGCTCTAAGTAACCTAAAAGAAACTGAACATAAGAACGACGAACCTGGAAGCAAGGAAATATAAATAATCCAAGCAGGACAGATATTAGAATTAACAACATATAAAAACATGCACTGGCCAGACACATCCCACACGCCACCCCGACCACCTAACACCAACAGACACGGGGCGTTTTCTCATTGGCTTTGGAGGTGTCAGTTATTTATTCTGCACATTACTCCCCCATATTCTCTTTTGCTGATGCACAGGCTATGGAGAGGGGCGCCTTTATGTGGTGGCACGATATGAATATGAGGCTCAACTGCCCGGTTTACAAACGTCCCTCACCTACTTCCCTATCCCCCTTAAGAAAAATGGTGGACTTCGGACGGACAGTTCAATCCTGTAGTCCCCTGGGTTCACATTTCAGATGAACCTGGGACTGCTACTGCTACTACCACTACTACTGAAGCAAATTGTCTACAGTAAATTCAAATTATAGAGAGACAAATAGAGAGAGAGAGAGAGATGGATATATATATATAGATAGAGAGAGAGATACATACATACATAGCTAGATATATATACATATATATATGTATATACATATATAGATAGATAGACAGATAGAGAGAAGTGTAATTGGCCCGCCTTAAGCATACTAGTATGCGACACTGGTTCAACCACGGCACCCCCTGTGTCCCGCCAAAGTGGTCAGTACCTTGGTGAACGCTTCCCAAAGTTTTTCCAACCTTAGCGGGAAGCGAACCCGCGCCCACCAGCGTGCGAGACGCACACGCTGCCACTGTTCCACCGAGGCTCTCTCTCTCTCTCTCTCTCTCTCTCCCTACAAGAGGATAAATAAGGCGAAATACGAAACACAAATCGCCTAGGACCAAGTGTTACGAAGCCGTAGACGCTACCTAGAAAACGAAGCAGATTTCGAAGGAGGTCAAGGATAGGATGGGGGTCCAAGGGAGTAGGATAGACAAATTCTTTTATCCTGTATTTATCCTGCGTTGTTACTCTTAATACCTGTCCTCAGTGAACCATTTATATTTCCGTGGCACCAGAGTTATCGTTTAGAGTATATCTGCCATTTATTTTCAATACAATATGGGTAGAAAGAAGTAATTAACCTTGAAATCGTGGGACAGAGGTGGAGAGGGAGAGGGGTGGAAGAGGGAGGAAGTGTGGGTAAATGGGTGTGGGTGTGGATATGGATTAGTGTGAATAGGGGATGGGGTGGGGGTGGTTGGAGGGGGAGGGTGGGTATGGATAGGGTGGGTAAGGTATGATGGTGAGGGTGGAGGATGGGGATGGTTTGAAAGTAGAGTGGAGGGGGGTGGATGGAAGGGTTGGGGAGAGGATGGGGGTGGGTTTGGGTGTAGTTGGGGAAAGGTGGGGTTGTCGATGTGGGGCTGGGTGAGTGGATGGGGGTGGGGTGGCTGTGTATGGGGAAGTGGTGGGGGTGTGGAGCAACTGGTATGTACAGAATAACCCCATCTCTGGCTTTCATTAAGACGGTAATGGTGTATGATGAACGTAAATTATTAGTCATTACACACACTCTCACTCACACACACACACGCACGCACACACACACACACACACTCTCTCTCTCTCTCTCTCATTCTCTCTCTTTTATTTAACATTTATGACCTCTCTCCCATCACTTCTGTTATATACTACCCAATATCTCTTATATTATGAGATTTACCTTGAGAACATGTTTATGAATTTCTCTCTCTCTCTCTCTCTCTCTCTCTCTCTCTCTCTCTCTCTCTCTCTCTCTCTCTCTCTCTCTCTCTCTCTCTCTCTCTCTCTCTCTCTCTCTCTCTCTCTCTCTCTCTCTCTCTCATATTTTTTGCGTTGTTTGTACCCCTGCTGTATAATGAAGTAATTAGTTAACAGGTCAAAGGTCAACAGAGTCAAAACAAGAATCACAAACAGTAATTTCAGTATTTTATTTTTGCTTACTGTTCAATATTTAATTCAGCTTAAGAGATGGTGGACTTCAGGAGGGGGAAAGGGGCAACTTCAGCCTGTGGTATACTGGGTTCATCTCTCTCTCTGTCTCTCTCTCTTTGCAAGTTACATTGTGGCTACTCCTTCTTACTTTGTCTCACTGTTTACGGGTGAAACTGTGGTCACTGTTGCTAACTTTTCGTCTCACTGTTTACAGGTTAAGGTGTGGTCACTGCTGTTTATCTTAGTCTGTTTACATTCTGTTTACATTCCCTATTTACAGGTTACATTGCGGCCGCTCTTGCCTACTTTCCATCTCACTATTTACGGGTTAGATTGTGGTCACTGTTGATTACGTTGATTTGGTTATTTTCTCATTTTACTGGTTACGTTGCCGTCATTGTTGCTGGTTTTGTTATTGATCCCTTGTGTATTGCTATGGTCGCAGGTCGCCTCTCTCTATGTACCGTTGTGGTTGTTGATAATCTGTTCATACCGATGCTACTTCATTATCATTTACCTCAGTGTTAATTCATATATATCGAAAATTTAGATCTCTCTCTCTCTCTCTCTCTCTAAGGCAGTTCTTTAAATATTTCGTAACCCCTCTTCCCTAACGATTTATTTTCCACATTAGACGTATTTCCTAGTAATTTCTTTTGCATATTACACGTATTAACAAGTAATTTCTTCTGCACACGACACGCATTTTCTAGTAATTTTTTCTGCACATAACTCGTATTTTCTAGTAATTTCTTCTACACATTACACGTATTTTCTGGTAATTTCTTCTGCATATTACACGCACTTTCTAGTAGTAATTTCTTCTACAAATTACACGTTTTTTATAGTTTATTCTTACTATCTCCAGACTATAGACAGATAGATACATTAACTCAGTTAGAGACATCTGGTTGCAGAGGTTAATGCAGACTATTTCTAACGCCTGCTTCAGTATAGACGGTTCTCCAAGACTAAATCAAATCGTTTACAGGCTTAGGAAAAGGTGTTAGGGAGCTTCCTTAACCGACGAAAATACGTGGCCCAAATCTACATTCATCTGCAATCTATATGCCCTCTTTTCAATCACTCGTATGATTAGTATTTTTATTAAACAAGAAAAAAATATGCGGGTGGGGGAAGGGGGAGACCGAGGAAGAGACGGAGAGGAGGAGACCGAGGAAGAGATGGAGAGAAGGAGACCGAGGAAGAGATGGAGGGGGAGGAGGAGACCAAGGAAAAGATGGAGGGGGAGGAGGAGACCGGGGAAGAGATGGAGGGGGAGGAGGAGACCGAAGAAGAGATGGAGGGGGGGTAAAGGATCGAAAAATGGTAACTATACCCTGTTTACTCTAACCTGGCCTAAAATTACCATCTCTTCACCTTGGATACAGTGTTGTAGTAGTAAATTAACGCTAGATTATGATGGTAGTCACGAAGATGTGCTAAAGAAAGAATACAGAACCTCAGTATGGTCGTATTTTGCCAGTAAGTTTCGTGAGATACGCTGCAAAAAGAAAAAAAAATGCATACGTGCCAAGTTAAGGTAAAAGGAGTATAGCTATCTAATTCCAGGTTCAAGCAAAAATCGACATCCACTTCATCAACCCTTGTAGTACCAATCAAGAGATTTTTTTTTTTTTTTTTTTAGTGCTAAGTTGTTGTTTTCCTTCCAACCCCAGGCTCATTTCGTTGTGAATCAAGTGGACCGTGGGAAACCGCCGACTTACATTGGTCACTTCCACACGTCTTTTCCTGAGGCTATGTTGAAAGACTGAGCTGTGATACTGTGGTGCATATGGTGAGATAAAACTGTCAGTGGACCAAAGGATATCGCCAACGTTAACCGGTCACTCCCAGAGGTCTTTTGTTGAGCTTATGTTGAAGGACTGTTTTGCTCGTGATCGGGTGGTGCATGTGGTGGGGGTGGGGGGCTGCTGCTGACAAATACAATAACCGTTGACCTAAATTTATCGCTACGTATGTTTTCGTGTCTGGCCGGGCAAGCTCTATGTTGGAACAGGGTTATGTGATTGTGGGTCTCGAGGGTGAAAGATGATAATGTCAATAATTAAGGCATTTCTCCTCCCCCCTCACTCTGTCTGGCTAGTTCCTCTCTCTCTCTCTCTCTCTCTCTCTCTCTCTCTCTCTCTCTCTCTCTCTCTCTCTCTCTCTCTCTCCGCACAAAGATCGCTTAATTCTTCAGTTCCAATAAAACTGTCTCCATTATCAAAAAAAAAATAATAATAATGAACAAGTAAAAACCTGATACTCATAATACACTTACGAAAAAAAAAGGCAAGAAAGAAAGAATGAAAAACATCATCAACCTATCTCTAATTAAAAAAGAACGAAAAGGCAGGAAAGAAAACAGAAACAAAGAAAAGCACCATCAACCCATCTCTAATTAACCTCAAAATAGCTTACCTTCGGAACTACTTATATAAAATGCTTAAAAATACCTTAACCTCGGAATTTATCAACTGAAGGAATTAATATTACTCCTCAAACACGTAGCCTATACGGGGGATTTCTCAATCATTACTTGACCTTCTCATGACTGGAACAACTCTAGCGTTTTATTCCAGCTTTCAAGGGTATTTTATTTATCTGAAAGTGGGTCATAGGAGCCTGAGAGCTAATACTCCTAATATCTCTACTATTAACCCTCTCAAAGTCGGGATAATTCTAGTCTTCCCTTCCACCTAACGCCATTATTTTTACACGAGTGAGTCACAAGGCGGTATTGTGGTACGGTTAGGAAGCTTACTAACACCTCTTCCTTACTGGTTTATTTCTGATTCTCCTCCTTTACTATATTCTTGTGTGTTATTCATGCAACATATGTCGATATTAAAAAAAAATATGAGACAGAAAAGAGGAGATATTATTGGGTAGTCAGGAAAACAAATCCCTACGGTAGGTGGTAGTCGCGTTAATTCTCTCTAATTGAGCTCCTCTGACGCTGAATTCTATATCTGAACATACTCATTTGGCGTCACTTGGCTTGTTCAAACCACTTGTTCACATCTCTGACCACACACTCTCCCATAACACAGACGGTACGTGTTGTTGCTATTGCTGCTGATGCTGTTATGACTCCCTGTGTGTGTGTGTGTGTGTGTGTGTGTGAGTGTGTGTGTGTGTGTGTGTGTGTGTGTGTGTGTGTGTGGTGTGTATGTGTGTGTAGAGAGAGAGAGGAAGAGAGAGAATGTTGGATGTTCTACAAGTCAGTTTATTTTCACCTGACAAAACTCTTAACTTTTCAGCTGAGATGATGGTCAAGTGTAGTCGGAATGGGGGTCAGATTTAACTAGTAACCAAGGAGACTCATTCCTACCTCATTACTAGGATGCACTGACTTTTCCTCAACCACTGCTTCGTATTCAAGTTCTTCAGTGACCCAGTTCCGTCAGATAAACACAAACTAGCTATTATAAGAAGAAAATCGCCTCTTACACTGTTTTCACTCTGACTTTGCCTAAAATTACCGTCTCTATATTTTTGTGCTGAGTTATATAGATTAACCTTGGAATATGCTAACAGTCATGAATAAGTGCTATGGAAAGGGTGTAGAGTCATAGCATCGTCTTAGTCTGTCCCTAACCTACAGGTTATAAGCTTCAAAAAGACGAAAATCTTGCCCAGGTTAAGGTGAAAGAATTATAGCGGCAAAAATACAATACAAATACAAAAAAAAGCATGCAGCAAAAAAACAGCTATAAAAAATGCAACAAAACAAATAACAATGAACAGCATACAGCTAAAACAAAAACACAAAATGAACATTAATAACAAAAATACAAAATGCAGAAAAAAAAAAAAACGTAAAAAAAGAAAAAAAAAAAAAAAAGTTAAAATAAAAGAAGCAACAAAACTACAAATACAAAATAAAAAACAGCAAAAATACAAATACAAATAAAACAAATGCAACAAAACACAAAAATACAAAATGCAGCAAAATTTAAAATGCAAAATCAAAATGACGCCAAAAAAAAAATGCAGCAAAAATACAAATACAATAGGCACCAAACTACAAAATACAGCAAAAACACATACCGTATACAAAAATATAAAAGCAGCAAAACACAAAAAATAAAAACGCTGCAAAAATAAATACAAAATTAAAAATGCAGCAAAAATACAAACACAATAAATGCAGCAAAAATACAAATACAAACCACAGAAAAATACAAAATGACGATCACGGGATAAAGGTAAAAACAACATGTCGAAAATCCCGTCACCTTCCTTCTGCCCGGTGTGATTAATCGTTCATAGCCATGCCTGGTCATGCCTTGTTAGGGTAGGTCAGAAAATAGGGTTTCGTAATTAGTGTAGTAATGTTATGGAGGATAGGAGAGGAGGGAGGAGGAGGAGGAGGAGGAGGAGGAGGAGGAGGAGGAGGAGGAGAAGGAGAAGAAGGAGAAGAAAAGAGGAAGGAGCATTTTTTTTTTTTTTAACGTAAATAAGCCGCTGCCATAACTTCAGTCCTTGTACCAAAACTTGGCCTAGAATTTTTCTCCTTTTGCAATCTACATCACGGGGCGGAATGGCAGGACAAGACAATGCTGTGGCTCTACGTCCTTTCCATGGCACTTCTTCGTGATTAGCGTTATATTCCGATGTTAATCTATTATTACAACTCAGCATTCAAGAGGGTGGGATGGTAATTCTCGGCCAAGTTGGAGTAAAACGAGTATAGTCGTGGTTACATGAAATTCAATGAGTCAGTTATGAGGTACGAATGGGTTTCTTTGGTTACTGTATTGTCCACTTTAACTATGCGTACAACCGCATATTCCCCATCTTGAATGCTGAACTGTAACAAGAGATAACACTAGGATATGGTCCTAGTCACGAAGAAGCGCTATGGAATGGATGCGGTCCGTAGTATTGTCTTATTCTGGCGGTGAGCTACGGGAAATAGGCTGCAATAGGACAAAATTCTCAGTCAAGGTGAATAGAAAGGTTGCAAAAGGACAAACAATTCTCAGTCACGTTAGCGAATGAAGAGGATGCAAAAGGACAAAATTCCGTCAAAATAGTGAACAAATTGGCTGAAAAAGAGCGAAAATTCTCAGTCAAGTTAGTGAATGAATAAGATGCAAAAAGACAAAATTCTCAGCCAAGTTCCAGTGAAAATAGGATGTAAAAGGACGAAATTCTCAATCAAGTTAAATGAATAAGCCAAGACATATTATCAACCCTTTAATCTGGCTTCACCTGGCCACCAACTGGGCTGAATGGGGTTAGGGATCTTTGTCCGATAAGGTGTGTTTCGTCTGTAGGGTAGAATAGGGTAGGTCTGTAAGGCAGGAAAGGTTGGTTAGGTAGGGTAAGGAAGGATAGATGTGAATATTCCATCCATCCATCCATTATTCAGGCATTTTTTGGCCCACCAGGAGCGTTTGAGTCAGGGGCTCGGCTACTGTGTGACATATACCTCACTAAAAAAAAATGGTGGAAGATGATGACGAAGGAGAAGAAAAAGAATATGAAGAAGAAGAAGAAGAAGAAGAAGAAGAAGAAGAAGAAGAAGAAGAAGATGACGATGATGATGATGATGATGAAGATGATAATGATGAGGAAGAACTAGAACTAGAACAAGAGCTAAATCATGAATTAGATCACATATCTTCTTAGACCAATGGAGGAAGGCCGGCAAAGAGGCTATAAATTTCCATTACTACACCCAGTTAAACTGAACGTAAGTATGTAATGATTCGCTACGTTACGACGATGTTTTACTACTTTACGGTGCAATTTATCGACAGACTGCAGCGAAAAAGCTAATATTAAGCAACGTTGAGATATCTGGGAATATTGCGATGAGACGGTTGGATTGGATTTGAGATTTGCCTTATTACGATAAACTGCTAAGTGGGTTACGTATACATACTAAGGGAGGATCCATCGTTTTGTTAAAGAGGGGTTTCCTATGCTTATTTGTGTTACTGACTGAGAACATTTTAAATATATCCAGTAATAAATAAACAGACAGGTGTGTGTGTGTGGGGGGGGGGGGGGGGAGGGGGTCAGGGCCGTGTGCATGATTTTTGAAAGGGGGGATTTATTCACTTTATTTCATTCCTTCCTTCATCACCTAATTCTGTGTTCCTTCATGAGGAGCGTAGGAGCCCGGGGCTAGGCAAGTTGGTCCAGACATTTAACATGAAAGTGAACAACCTCTCATCCCTGAGTGGCATTACGTGAGCAATAAACCCCAACCATTCCTTAGATGTAAACCTTCACAGGTTGAATCCGATAGGAGCGCCTTAATTACCCACAAAACTAAGTAACGCAACACGGTAAACTTAATTACTGTAACTGACAAAAGTACTGAAAGGACACAAACTCAGACTAATTTACATACTGAACTCTACAGAACCTTGGAAGTGAAACAAAGAAATCGGTCGTTTACTTTACATCTTTTACTAAAACACACACACACACACACACACACACACACACACACACACACACACAGGAAAAGCAAAACACTTCACTTGCTGATTTCTGATCGTAAACTAACTCTGCACATGCACAGATGTAACGTTTATATACTCTTATGAAACATTCAAGAAATTTCCACTAAGCTCTACAAACTTCCTTTTTATTTATTTATTTTTTTTATAAATAGCATTCCATGACCTTCCATTTATTCTCTTCGATTACGAAACATTCTTGGACCTTCTTGAAACTTCTTCATTCGTTCTTTCTTATATCTTGTTGAACTTTTTAACTTTTTCTACTATCTTTCTGTCTCGCAACATTCTTAACAGGATTTTAATTTAATGAGATGCGTTTTCTAGTACTATTTTCATTCGAATTTTTCATTCTTTCCAAATGAGGGTTAAACCCTTAAACTCCCCCCCCCCCCGGTGCTCGGCCTTGGTGTGTGCATTATCAGCATTTTAAACCCTAAATATCAGTAAGGACAGTCATAATATTCAGGGACTTTAAGCATGACTTCCTGCTGTTATTTCTGTATACAGATTGAAAGACAATCTATCCCACGAATGAAAAGAAAGAAGAAAACGAAAGAAGGAAACGAAAAAAAGAAAAAAGACTGAGAAAAAAAAAAAAGGAGGGGGCGGCCACACTAAACGTCCCCGTCTGCCTTCGCCATAGTTACAGTGTTAAGCTATGTTACAATGAAAGTTATTGACTGTATTACAATTATACGTTACAACCTTATGTTACGGAAGTAGACTATGTTACAATTATATGTTACGGCAACGATACGTTACGGTGGCCTAGGCTGCGTTACAGTGAGATTATAAAGTATTGATGTTACGGTGTTAAACTACGTTACGATGAGATTATAGGCTGTTACGACGAAGTGTTAGGTTGTTACACTGACAATAAACGTTTACAGTGAGAAATTAGACAACGTTACAGAAAGAAGCTAGGTTATGTAACACTGAGATGCTGAGTGATATTACGATGAAAGGCTACGTAACAATGCTGATCTAGTTCACAGTGAGATGCTAGGCTGTTACAGTGAACGTAAGGCTATGTTACAATAAGCTTAGCTACGTTATAATGAATGCTAAGCTTTGTTAAGAGATGTTTGGCAACGTTACAATGAGACGCTTAGTTACGTTACAGTGAGATGCTAAGTTACATTATAATATTATGCCACGTTACAACTGAGAAGCTCGATATTGCAGTGTTGGATTACTTTTGGATTGTTTGGGCAACGTTAACTCGAAATACAAGGCAACGTTACATGCCGCAATGAAACGTTCAAATACCTTAGGTTGTCAAATTACGTTAGGTATGTACAAAACGTGCAGGAACTCTGGGAAAAACGTTAACGCATTTTTCCCCCCAACGGGAGAGACTGCGCACTCGAGGGATTAATTATTTTGACTCTTTCTTTATTTCGTATTTCCTGAAGTTCAATTAACAAGTCTGACAACATCAAAATCAAAGATAAATTACATTACAGTGAAAGGGTTGCAATAGATTTGTAAAGTTAGTCTACGAAACGAAACTTTAGTATATTTAAATTGTTAGCCTACTGTACCACGGTAAAGTAACACCATAATAAACACACTATTGTTTTGCTGGGGTGCAGTATGAGGACAAAATGTGGTAATGGAGAACAAACAAAAGAGATAAAGTAGATTCAGGTAAGCAGGCTCCAGTACCTTCCCCTAGTGATAAGATGGAGAGCAGCTAACTTAAGCTTTATCCATGAAATACAATACACAAACCACCGACAAAAACGTCACTTGTTTTACCTTGATACTGCACAACGGTCCTCGCATGCCTGAAGTCACACTGGCACTTAAAACACACAAAAACATAGACTGATACAGGAAGCGCGTCACACCTGCCGGAGCCATCACTATTACATCCCTCTCCTTCCCACTCCGCTGGGTGACTGAAGCAACAGGTCGTCTGGCGTCTGCTCTGAGTTTATAGCAGGTAGCAGACGACGTTGCCAAGTAACTCGTTGCAGTGGGCAATTTTCACCATTAAATGTCGGTCCTCGGCCTTTGAATATTTTGCTATTGCTGTTTTCTTCGTTTAATTAGGATGCTTCACATATATACGACCGCTTCCCGCCATTTTTAAAAACCGTGTTTTATGAAAGCCAGAAAGAATGAATCGTAAATCTGTCGTATGTATGAACTAAGTGAATTTAGATAATTTACTTTAATAATTCAGTCATATTCATATTTATTACGTCTTCAGCGTTATCCCTTCACTCTGATGACGTATTTAAAATACTGGTCTTGCTGCCTTCAGACTATTTTTTTCAGCTTGGGGATAGAATTCAACTGAAGAATTTAATGAAAACTAATTTCAACTTTGCTGCTACAAATATTTCTTCATTTTCTTCCTAATATTATTGTTGTTGTTATTATTATTATTATTATTATTATTATTACTACTACTACTACTACTACTGTTTATTATTATTATTATTATTACGTTTTCTTCTTCTTCTTCTTCTTCTTCTTCTTCTTCTTCTACTAGTACTATTACTGCTACTACTACTTTTCTTTTTCTTCCAAAAGTCATAATCTGTAGGTATGAACAAAACACTAAATAAATAGAGCATCGCGACAAAGACAGTAGACGAGCTAAAGATGCGATCAATGTTTCACGTGTTGCTTTCCTTACGTAACCTGGCCCGTACTCTCGTCAGGTAAAGAAGCTCCCTAACACCTCTTCCTAAGCGATTTATTTTGTGTTATACCTTGCCGTTCTCATCTGTGTTACTTGAACCATTCTAACATCACCATACCCTATATAATTAATGTACAAATCAATATTAGCCATCCTTATTCAAAAATAATTCAGTAAGGAAGAGGTGTTAGGGAACCAGTTTAACACAGGATCCCAGGGGTCACTGTTAAAGTTAAATGGCCAGGTTTCCATATTTTTTTTTTTTTTTTTTTTTTTCCTAAAATGGCCATCTCTGTCTTGAATGCTGAGTTGGAACGATAGATTAGCACTGGAGTAAGATTATAGTTACGAAGAAGTTCTATGGAAGGGATATACCGTACCATCTTGTTTTTAAGCCACTCTGGCCTAAAATTACTGCCCTTTTTTATGATGAGATGGAACAATAGATTAGCACTAGAATATGATGCTAGTCACGAAGAAGTTCTATGGAGATGATAAACCACACAATGCTGTTTTTAATTTAACTTGACCAGCATTTTTTTTTTTTTCGTGCTAGGAAGAAGGAACCATAAGCCAGGAGCCCGCAAACTGTTCCTCCCAGGGAAAAAAAAAAAAAAAAAAAACAATACAAGAGAGAGCCAAATTCAAGATCCGATCATTTCGAGATGCCTGGACACACCGCGTTTGAAAGACTGGAGATAATAGCTAGCAGGAAATACAGACAGAGGGAGACAGTTCCATAGTTGACCTGTTCCATAGATGAAGGACTGGGAGTAACGATTAACTCTTGCATTAGAGAGGTGGATAGAAAAGGGATGAGAGTTTGTTGCTATACGGGTACTACGTGCCCGTCGTAGTGGTGGAGGGATGCAAGCAGAAAGTTCAGAGGAGCGGCCATTGAAGTAGCGACAGAAAAGAGATAAAGATGCAACAGTGCGGCGAAGAGACAGAGGTTGAAGGGAGCCAGTAAGAGAAGGAGAGTTAATGAGACGACAAGCCTTTGATTTCACCCTGTTGAGAAGAGCTTATGTGGGGAGCCTCCCCACACATGAGAGTTGTACACAGGGGCTAATAAAACCCGTGTATAAATTCAACAACTGTGCAGGGGTAAAGAAATTACGGAGTCGGCTATCTCTGTCTTGAGTGCTGAGTTGTAACACTAAATTAACGCTACAGTATGATACTAGTCACCACGAAGTCCTACGGAGGGGATATAGAGCAGTACTATTGTCTTATTGCCACTGAGCTACTTGAAATAACCTGCAAAAGGACGAAAATCTGGGCTAAGTTAAAGTAAAAACAGTTTAGAATATGATGATAGTCACGAAGAAGTGCTATGGAGAGGATGCAGAGCCGTGGTGTTGTCTTGTTCTACCTCTGAACTACGTTAAATAAGCTTCAAAACGACGAAAATCTGGGCCAAGTTAAAGTGAAAACAGTATATCTCTGGTTCCTCTCCACACGCTGGCAACAAACCTAATTTAAACGCAAATAGGTCGAGTCCTTCAACTGAATGTTAACGTAGACAAATCGAGTCTTTTAACAGAATTTTTACGTAAACAAATTGGGTCTTTTAACTGAATTTTAACGTAAATCGAGTCGACCTAATTTTTACGTAAACAAATCGAGTCAACCGAATTTTTACGAAAACAAATCTAGTCTATTAACCGTCTCAGGCTCGGGACAAC
>JAGKTI010024496.1:0-14357 GCA_018397915.1 Birgus latro | reverse complement strand
TTAACATCATTTACTGTATTTGATGCTTTGTATCCAATAATTTAGTGCATAAAATGTGAGAAAAGATGATTTCCATGTCCGATACTTACTTATACTATGCTGGCAAGTTCTGAGCTCCTATGACTCACTCACCTCTAAATCATCATTTTTTGGTTAAAATTCAATAAATTCATGCTATGTGTGCATTGTTTATGTGAAAAGGGACCTAAATAAGTGCTATACATGTCCAGTGGGGAGGTAGGAAGGAAGTTTTCTGATTTAGGTTAGGTTAGGTTAGGGTCATGAAAAACCAGTGCTGGAGCTTCAGGACCAATATCCGGACAAAACCAATATTCGGACATGCCTTTGGCTCTATTACATCGGATATTGGAGGGATTACTGTCCCATAAAATAAAACCCGCAGATAATCGTAATTTCGAAATCATTAGTGTCATCAAATCAGAAAAATAAACATCTAAAGATATATTATTATCCACATTTAATTCTCAATGCGGGATGGTATTCACATGGGTAAACGTAAGTGCTGAAAGCCTGAAAGCAAGATTGATCAACAAGAAACTACAGCCTATCAGTGCAAGCAGATTATTGCTCTTTATTTAGCAAATATTCCAGTAAGACAGATATACTGGCACCTTAACAGTTAACAGATAGATAAGCGATATAGAGGTAGAACATTGGAAATTTCCTACTGGAGCCCCTCTTAACACAAGACCAAGACAGACGGATTAATACATGTGCCCAAGAACAACTACTTACTACTTGTGTTGCTATCAAGAAGCAAATTAATCTGCCAGCATTCAGTGACGTTAGTGAAACCAGTGTAATCATAAGTGGAAAACTGGTAATTTTTATTCACACGAAATTCCAACATGTTATAAAACATGTAGGGCGGTTGCATGGAAGAACTAAAGAGGGAGAGGTTGATAGTCAAAAGCATGAATGCGACAATGAAGATAAAACCAAAAACATTATATTAAAAATAAGGGGGAGTGGGGGGGAGAACTGTGACAAAGGTCGAGACAACCTCTCCCTCCCCTGCCGTGTTAATGACTGACGGAAGGCCTGCCGTGCACTGTTGCCAAAGGAAAAATTATTGAAATCTGCTAAATTAGTCTCTGATGCGGTAAAAATCTGCCTGACTGAGGGAAATTAGCGGAAAACAATGGGAAAGACCAAAAAAAAAAAAAAAAAAAAAAATGGGCAAGACCTGAAAAAAACAGAGCTAGAGAAATGTAATAATTTTATACCAGCTAGACTGCTTTTGAAATCTCTAAATTTATTGGGAAAATTGCTTCCTTGGTAACTGCTGGCATGAGTTGTGAAAACATGCCAGATGTCACTATTTATTTATTTTTTGATTGATCTGTTAAAAAAAAAGAAACAGACAAAGGCTAAACTTAACAAGTATTTTTGCAAGATTAATTTTTTTTTTCACCATAAATAATGCTTGCAGGGCAGGCAAAGACTGTTTCCATGTCCTAAATAAACATTGCCAGACCCAGGGAGTTTTGTCCGAAACTTAATGAAAGCGAGTCATCACTTCTTTGGGCAATTGTACCCTCAAGAAATCGTTGATTTCTATCCTTGCCGATATGAAACCATCAACATTAGTATATGCCACTGTCCAACTTTCTTCATTGTTCTTTAGTCCGTCTTCCCTCCCTCTCTCCGTCAGTATCTTCCATCCATCCATCATCCAATCCTATGTTGCCCCATGAGGAGCATAGGAACCCGAGGCTTGACAAGTTGGTCTTGACATTTAAGATAGTAACCAACCTCACTCATCCCTGAGTGGCATTATGTGAGCAATTGACCCCAACCATCCCTTGGATAACCTACACAGGCTCAATCCGATTGGAGCACCTTAATTACTCATTAAACCATCAGGCATCATAATTTGGTTATATATTTACCACCTAGCACTTAAATGGTTTCACGGTGTGCTGGAAACCATTTGGCTTGTCACTCAGTGTAGAGTCACCCATAGGCAGAAGGAAGAGGAAAGAATGAAGGAAAGAATGACAGAAGAAGAAGTGTAGAGGCACCCATAGGCAGAAGGACGAGGAAAGAATGAAGTAAAGAAAGACAGAAGAGGATGGAGGGAAAGAAGGATGGAGGAGAGGAAAGGGCAGACACCTGTGAGCAGCACTACAACAAGTGACTGGATGGTGAGTGCCACTTCCTCAATTTCTGATCCATAACTCTCCAATAGAGCACTGTATTCTCTTTGTCCATTCTCTGTTTTTTTGCCTTTGCTTCCTTTACTAACTCCTTTATTTTAGCTCTTTCTTACTCATTTTCATTTCTCCTTATCCAAACATTCTTGAACTCTTTGTCTGATAATTCCCATGTTCTGTTGATTTTTTTTTCTTTTTTTTTTTTTTCTTTTTTTTTACATGTCCGGTTTTGGGCAAAGGCTTCACGGCCTATTCCCAAATCCCAGTAGTTCTCTTGCATCTCCACATGTCACCACTTCGGCACTAACACCCATGGTCCATATTGAATACGTGCTACGGCTGTCTCATACATGACTATTATACTGGTTTTAGCGTGTGTACTTTTATGACATGTCGGCGTGTCATCTGGTAGAGTCTGCATTTTTAAGAAATTCAAATCCTTAAACTGTTCCCTGCCCCAGCTGGGATTCAAACATGGGTCCATTAGAACTGTAGGCCGCCTCTCTAACGATTCTCTCACCGCCTTCCATTAAGTGAGACAAACTTTAAGTGGCCCCACCCCTCCTCGTACTTTCCTAGCCAAAACACTTCTTCAGTCTCTTTTTGAGCTTCTTTGTTGCCCTCCATAACCACTGATACTATCTCTTTAGCCTTACTCAGTTCTTCTCTTTCCCTGTCTGATCGTACTGTCATACATTTTTCTTTTGCTCCTGAGATTATCACACATTTTTTCTTGTATGCCACATCGCTGACTAAAGATTGTCTATTTCTTAGTACCCTAACCACTTTCTTCTCCACCTTTTCCTTGGTTTGTTGTTCCATAATCTTTTTCAGCTTTATATTTCCTTCCTTTAGGATTTTCTTCCACCCTTGTGTTGCTCCTTCTATCTGTCTATTGCCAGAAGCCTTAATCCCGCACGGGGTGGCCACAAACAAAACGCCTCCATGTCACTCTGTCCCCTGCCATTTCACTACCACGCTCCCAACTCACACACCCCTCTCTCATATACCCCTCCACTCCTTCCCTCCATCTCATCCTCGGCCTCCCCCTCCCTCTCGCCCCCTCCACCTCACTCACATACACTCTCCTCGTCAGTCTTTCACTCTCCATCCTCTCCACATGCCCAAACCACCTTAACGTGTTTCTCCTAACGCTTCCCATCACATCCTCAACCACACCACAACGCTCCTTCACTTCCTCATTTGTTAGTCTGTCTCTCCATGTGACTCCACATGCTCCTCTCAAATAACTCATTTCCACTGCTCTCACTCTTGACTTCTGTCCTTCCAACAGGGTCCAAGCTTCACTTCCATATGTCAGAGTTGGTATCACAATACTGTCATGTAACAACTTTTTCACTTCCATGCTCACTTCCCTGTTTCTTATCACTGCTTTTAATGAACCAGCAACCTTCCTTCCCTGCTGCACCCTTTCGAGCACTTCACCCTCCAGACTTCCATCCTTACTCATCACACTGCCCAAGTACTTAAATTCACTCACATTCTCCATATCCTTCCCATCCAATCTCACTGTACATTCACTGGCTTCACTTCTCTCGAAGACCATCACTTTACTCTTCCCTACATTCACCTTTAGATTCCGTTTCTTACACACTCTCCCAAACTCATCTACCAAGCCTTGCAGCTCCCCTTCATCTTCGCTCAACAACACAGTATCATCTGCAAACAACAGTACAGGGAGTTTCCAAACACTGCCCTCTCTCACTAAGGCCGGTCCAACATCCACTGCCCAACCTTGTATCTTTTATAACCCCATCCATATACAGATTGAACAACCATGGAGACATGACACATCCTTGTTTCAATCCAACCTTCAAATGGAAAGACTGACTCAGTTTGCCATCCACATGCACTGCAGCCTTAGCACCCTCAAACATACTCTACACAGCCTTCAACAACTTCCCATGTTGCATCCTTGATTTTGATTATTGCTCATCTGATTTACTTTTCTTCCAGTCTCTTTCTTCTTCCAACCTCTTCTTTTCCATCTTGAGCTGTTTTATTTCATTTGAAGCAGATTTGTTACTCACTTTTAATTCTGTCACTTGTCTCTCTTGTTCAGCACTGCGTGTGTAGATGCTTTCCAACTTGCTCTGCATTATCTTAATCTCTTTCTCCTGTTCTAAGTTCCATTCCTGCAGCTCTTTAATTATTGACCATACCTTTTCTAACTCCTGGACATTCCTCTCCGTCATTTTCTCCATTCCTCCTACTCCTGTTTAGGTCGATTTAGTACTTCCTTTACCCTTATCTTCATCGAAGAAGCCCACAAATTCACCGCCACCAGATGTAAACAATGAACTCTCCCTCTCCACCATGATGCAGCCTATGAAAACTTATAATTCCACTGTGTCTTGTACTCTTGTATGACAAGACTACTGCTCACATATTCATTGACATAATCACAATAGGCTGGTCACCTTTCTGCCATTGATTCGACGATTTAGTTTATCTCTCGATCCACAAAGAACTTTGTCTTTGTCGGCGATGTTTGTGTGTGTGTGTGAAATAACCGTTTCACTGTGTATGTAGAGCCATATAGCAAAACCAGTGAATAATACACAGATAATACATGAGGATGATAAAATAAATAGTAAAGTATATTAATAAACAATAATAGATAATGAAATACATAGTTGCATACAAACATCATAATAAAATGCTTTTAATTAATGTAGGAAACTGTATTGCACATCTGGAAGGTGTGTTGTTGCCGTTAGGTTTGCTCAGACTGAGGTCTCAGATATGCCACTTATCATTGCTCGTTTTCTTGTTGTTTAATGCTCTTCACAAGAAAAAATCGTTAATATTAGAGAAGAGGCATATTTCAATCCAGTTTTTTCTCATAGAATCATTATTAGTTGTGTTCCCAGTGATTTAGTAAGATAGCATTGCTAATACCATGCATTATGTAAAACTTGGAGTATATTGGTATAAATAAGCCAGTGGGTATCAGAATAGTACAGGGGTGCATCGAATAGGGTTAAACTAACATCCAAATTTACTTGTCTTTATCTGAACATAAAAGGCCCCGAGAACTTCGGCTGGCCAGCCACCAAGTTAAAAAAATTGATAGCGTGACCACTGGCCTCTAGCCAAGCAGGGAAAATATTCCATAGCTCACAACCCAAGGTAAACTATCTGTCTGCCCTTGTACTGAATAGTTAGGGTCGCGCGCCGGCCCAATCACTCCCCACAAACGGTGTAACACTGCCCCTACGCATCCCCACTGAATGTCCAAAGTTGGCTGGCTACTGGGAGTTGTGTTTCCAATGGCCAACATGCACACAAGACAGACCAGAAGCCACGAATACATGTATGGTGACAGCGCCCGTATGCCTCTACATCAAACGTCCAAACTCACCTGGTCACCTGGAGTTGTGTTTCCCAGTGGCTGACGCACATGTAGAACAGACCACACGCCACGAGTAAATGTACGGTAAAGTGCTCATCCGCCTCTATATTGAATGGCAGGAATCCCCTAGCCTCCGGGATTAGTGCGAAACCCCCACCACGTGTGCCTGTCCATTTCCGCATTGAATGGTTAGAGTCACCTGGCAGGCTGCATTAGTTGTTAACTGCCTGAGGTGGTGATGTACTGGTCATCCACTGTAGTCATCACGTGATAACCCTTGCCTGAGCGACTGGAAATGAACCTTGTATGCTGATGTCAGTTTGCTGCGTTTTGCTTCCTCTGTGCCCAGAGCCAAGCATGGAGTGTGATATGGCAGCACTGTACTGCTTGCCAGTCTCCAAGCCCGAACCTCAGTTCCCTCCTTTGTCTCCCTCGTATGTGGTCATGCTCTAGCGGTGTTGCGAGCATGGCTGTGAATGCTGTTGTTTTTGTGATGGTCCCCCACCTTCTTCAGGTTGTGGCCTTTTTCTGCTGCATTCTCGTGTGTGTGATGATGGCCTCACCACCAGCTGAGAAGCGGAAGAGGAAGGTTGTGACTCTGGAGAAGAAGTGTGAGATATTGAGCAATTTTGATGTGGGCAGAACTACAGGACACACTCTGCAGGAATATGATCTAGCATGTTCAGCATTGTTTGATATCAAGAACTCACGGGACAGGCTTACACAGTATGGACAGGACTTCAGTGAAAACACATGTATGGGCGACAGGATGGTCATGGCCCAGGCACACCATGCCATTATTGACCAGTTGGCTTTGTTGTGCTTTTGCCAGGAACGTGCTGCCAGCATGCATGTTTGTAGGACTGAGTTGAAGGCAGCAGCCGAGAAATTTGCACTCCTGCACAATGCGCACAACCTCAAATAGCTTCTGAAGGTTTTCTCTTTCACCTCAAGCTTCGCCATGGACATACAGGCTGTAGGGCATGTGGTGAGGCCTTGAACATGGCAACGGAGGATGTAGACCTGTTCCACCAGAAAGTGAAGCGCCTGATCAAGGATGAGGGCCTTGCCCTTGGTCAAGTCTATAATGCTGACAAAACTGGTCTATTCTACCGCTCATTGTCCACCTACACCCTGGTAGAGGAGAAGGAGAAGACTCTGCCTGGTCGCAGGTTATCCAAACAACGTGTCTTTGTGTAATGGGATGCACCGCATCAAACCTGTTATTGTTGGCCGTGCAAAACAACAGTGTTGTCTCAGTGGGTTGATGGATAGCCTGCCTGTTGTGCGGTACCATTCTGTGAAGGCCTGGTTAACTGCCAAAATCTTCTTTGACTGGTTCCACAGACACTTCATCATGGAGGTTATCCGTTATCAAACGGAGGTACGTGGTCTCACCTGCGACAAGGTGAAGGCACTCCTGCTCCTGGACAATGCCCCCGCACATCTGTCTGAGAAAGATTTGGTTGCTGATGATGATCACATTAGGTGCATGTTTCTGCCACCGAATATGGCTGCTCTGATTCAACCGGTGGACCAGGATGTTATTGTGGCTGCCAAGAGATTTTACCGGCGGAAGTTTGTGAATGAGGTGATGGTAGTGCTGGAGGAAGAGGACACACATGGGGAGCAGACCTTGCAGAATCTTCGGCGTACGACCTGAAGTCTGCAGTGTTCAACTGGGCGAACACGTGGAAGGAAGTCTCCGTGAAAACCCTCAAAAGCGGTTGGTCTCGTCTCCTTCAGGGACGCAAAGCCGAGAATGACTTTTAGGAGTTTGACATGGATGATTTCCATCTTTGACTTCACACAGCAAGAGAGCTGGTGCACGTCAATGATGGCGATCCAGGTTATCAGATAATGTCTGATGCCTCTGTGGACATGAAAGTGGACAGCAACACCGACAAGAATGAGGAACCTGACTCTCAGCCCTCTGCAACTTCATCACTCCCTTGTCTCTGTGCTCTACATGCCAGTCTTGAGGAGGTGCTGGAGTACGCCAAGCACCCGCATTGTGACAGGGAGTTGGTGCCACTCAGCCTGGCGGTGGAGCTGCTGGCAGTCTGGAATGCTGTCATCTTCCTGCAAAATCATAGGTCCTATCGTCAGATGAGGATCAACTCCTCCTTCAAGCCTGCCACCCCAATGAGTGCCAGCCCATTCTCACCACTACCACCTTGTTTCCTGCCTTCACCATTGAACCCACAACCAAGCACATCAACAGCCGTTGAGGACCTGGAGCAGTGGCATCTTCGCCGTGGGTCTACCCCTCAGAGGCTGTTTAGGATGACAGCATGGGGGCCAAACCCCCCTGCCCCATGACTGGGAGTGGCTTCGGTCCCCCGGGCAAGTACCACATCTCTCCACACATCACACACAACAACACCGTTTTTTCTACACCGAGAAATGACTCCCCGGTGGTCATTTCTCGACGACTTCTCGCCGGGGATATTGACAGCAATTCAGGACCCACCAACAAGTACGCATGTCCAACATGCTCAAAACCTATTACGTCGAGCCAACAGACAAAGGGTTCAGTTCAGTGCAATTCCTGCAAGAACTGGACCCACTACACTTGCACAACACTTGCATCCAGAAAAGACTAGACAAACACCTGGACCTGCTCCTTATGTTCCTTCCTCCCACCCACTAACCCCCTCACCAACCCTACTCCTACTTCACCCACACCTCCTCAACCTAACCCACCAATCCTTCCCACACCATCCAATCCCCTAACCCCTCCTATCCCACCCCGAGCTAATTCACCCCAACCCTTACCTCCACCACAACCTTCTCCTACCTTTTCCCCTCCACCCTCACCACCACCTCCCCTTTGTGCTACAGCACCCAACACACACCGCACACATAACATAAACATTCTCCAACTAAACATAGATGGCATAAACACAAAAAAACAAGAACTCACACAATTCATCAAACAGCACAACATACATATTGCCATCTTACAAGAAACAAAACTACACACAACACGAAAAACACCTTCATTTGATAATTTCACCACCATCAGACAGGACCGGGCCGACGGTGGTGGCGGTGGACTCATCACCCTGGTACACAAATCCATCAACTTTTCAGATACCAGTGCACACACAAAGTCACTTTTCCCCCCACATGACACTATAACAGAAATACTATCAGTTAAAATAAGCACTGGTAACAAATCACACACAACAATCGCCAGCATATACATTCCCCCCCCAATCATCCCCCACAGTACCACACAGTTATTCTCCACAAATACACCACATCACTAACATACCCAACATCATCCTGGGTGGTGATTTCAACACCAAGGCTTTGGCCTAGTATGTCAACAACCCTGACACAGACAGAGGGCTGGCACTACAAACCCAGACAGATCATCTTTTCATACTCAGTCATCCCAATCTTCATACCTATATCCCACACCAAGCCCTCTTCCTCCCATCATCCCCAGACATCACCTTCTGTTCCCCAAACCTTGCCCCCACAACTTCCTGGAGAGTGGTCAGAGCCAAGGGCTCTGACCACCTCCCGATCATCATCATTACCAAAATCAGAATCACCCCAGCTGGCCACAGACATTCTTACACTAATTATAAGAGAGCCAACTGGGAGGCCTTCACAACTGAAACAGAACAACACTTTGAAACATTAAACAGTACATCCATCACAAACATCAACACCACTGTGCACACTTTCAATGCAATTATACAAAATGCAGACAAAAGACACATCCCTAGAGGCAACAGAAAAAGACACAACCCGAATTTCACACCAGAAATTCAAGGCCTCATCTGACAACGGGACACACTATGACACTCCCGATCACCACATATGCATGACACCATACAACAAATACAAGAACTCAACACTCAAATAAACAATAAAATATCAGAATAGCAAACACTAAAGTGGAATAATTATCTCCAAACACTTGATCACAAAACAAACACCAGCAAACTCTACAAAACACTAAACAGCATCACACTCTCCAACAGCAATACTACACAATCACACTCTGCCATCACAACAACAGACACCATTCCTTCAAGCAAACAACAAGTAAACACTCTCATCAATCACTTTCACATGTCAGCCATCTAAACCCTCATCATGATGACCGACGTATCATCCGACGTAAGAGACATTTCCCCACAGACCCAGACTTCGCACCTTTTAGTTACAACCAGACAAAGCACATCATCAGCAACCTCAAGCACTCATATGCCTGTGGACCAGACAACATAAGCAACATACACCTTAAACACTTTGGACCACAAGGCATACAAGCACTCACCAACATATCAAACTATAGCTACTCACACAACATAATACCCAACATCTGGAAGCATGGCATTATCATCACTATCCCCAAACCCAACAAAGACCTCACTTTACCTTCCTCACACTGCCCCATCACACTCCTCTGCACCCCCTCCAAAGTTATTGAAATACTGGTACTACAACTAGTTACACCTCACACCCCCCTATCCCCCTCACAACATGGTTTTAGGCCACTGCACTCCACAAACACTCTTCTTACAGACCTCACACAGAGTTTTTGATGGCATGAATTCATCTAGGCCACCACATAGAACACTCCTTGTCACACTAGACATTAGTAAAGCTTTTGATTCCATCCCCTGCCAGAACCTCACAAACAAAATGTTCAACACAACATGCACAATAACACAAAAAGATGGCTAGCAAACTACCTAGCAGGAAGATATGCACATGCAACTTTTGCTGGTCTGTCCTCGAACATCAGAAACTTCACAAATGGTGTCCCCCAAGGATCTGTCTTGTCTCTTACACTCTTCACCCTATACATGCATGACATACCCACACCTCACACACAACAAATGCACATGGCTTCCTATGCAGATGACATAACACTTACATGCACATACCAAAATGCAAACACAGCCAGACAAATCGTCCAACCTTACCTCAACACACTACAGGAATGGTTCACCATAAACAGACTCAAAATAGCCCCAGCCAAATCTAGTGACCCTTCTCACAAACTGGACAGCAGAACACAGTCACATTCCACACCTCACCATAGACAACACTCCCCTACCACACACACACACACACACACACAAAATCCTTGGTGTAACATACAATACATCAGTGTCATTTAAATAACACATCACAAACATCAAAAATAAATTAACACCTAGACTCAGTGCCTTGAAGTCACTTGCCCATACAACATTTGGACACAACAAAGAAACCACCACCACAGTATACAAACAATATATACGTTCAGTGATGAATTATGCAAGCCCTGCTTGGGCTACTAACCTCAGTAAAACACACTACAACACTCTTCAGACCATACAAAACAAGGCCTTAAAAATAATCACAGGCTGCACAGCTACTACACCTACAGACCACCTGCACCAAGAAACCAAAATCCTCAAAGTCAAGGATCATCTAGACATGAGAGGCACCCAAATTCTCACTGCAGCCTCCACAAACCCACAACATCCACTTCACTACATGGCAGCACATCCACACACACCAAGGAACATCAAAACAACACCCAGCACACGATATCATACACAAATACTACCATCTCTTTTCCCCTGCCAGCCTCAGACCAGGTTCCAGAAGCATATTCATACTCAAATCACTCGCTGTTCCATTCAGTCACTCAAAGACAACACACAGCTGCATGAACGGCCTCCTGATATCCATCCTTCTGAATCCTATCTCCCCCGTGAGGACAGGGTCCACCTGGGCAGGCTGAGATGTGGGCATCATTCAGCCCTCTTGAATTATCAGAAGAGGCTGGATGACTCCGTTGCTAACACCTGTCCAGGATGTAACACCTTCACCCCATACTATTAAGCACATCATGGAAGGACTGCATTGCACACAATCACTATGCCAACAACACAACATACACTCCTTGAGAGCTCTGTGGGAAAGCCCGGTCTCGGCCATGGCCTTCCTTAGGGACTCGGGGCTGTTCGGCCAGACTGCCTAGGGAACAACTACTACTACTACTACTACAGCCGTTGAGTCTCCTTTGGACGCAAGTTTGCGGCTGTCTTCAGAGTCTCCTGAGGAGGGTAGGCCACCATCACCGCGCCGCACATCCCCACTCATCGCTCAGCTCCATCAGGTAGAGGAAGGGGAGGAGTTCTTTGACCTTTGCTAAAGGTAAAGGTTAGCCACTAGACCACATGGGACAACTTTACAGCCGTGCACTGGGTGTTAAGGACCCCAATCAAATGTATTTTCGCAGGGAACTTTAGGTTTTTCAAAGTTTTCTTGGTTTTTTTACGATATTTCCATGTGTGTTTTGATGTCAGAATATGGCAGATTGACCTGAAAACTGTGCCCAAATCAGGAAGGGTACTGTACATAGAGTAGTATATAGGTAGGGTGTTTTTTGGTTTTCTGTTTAGCTACATATCAGTTGCCAGATGCCTTAATCCTGTAAGGGGTGGCCACAAACAAATCTCCTCTATGTTGTCCTGTCTACCATTTCACTGCCCTGCTCCCAGCTCACACCCCCCTCTCTCATATACCTCCACTCCATCCCTCCACCTCATCCTTGGCCTTCCTTTCCCTCTCCCTGCCTCCGCTTCATTCACCTTCCTAGTCAGTCTCTTGCTCTTCATCCTCTCCACATGGCCAAACCACCTCAGCATGTTTCTTCTAATGCTTCCTATGACATCCACACCACAAAACTTCTTCACTTTCTGATTTGTCAGTGTGTCTTTCCACGTGGCTCCACATGCTCCTCTCAGATAACTCATTTCCATTGCTCTCACTCCCGACTTGTGGCCCTCCAACAAGGTCCAAGCTTCACTTCCATACATTGGAGTTGGTATCACAATAATGTCATGCATTAACTTTTTCCCTTCCATGCTTACTTTGCTGTTTCTTATCACTGCTTTCAAAGAACCAGCAACTTTTCTTCCTTGTTGTACCCTTTCAAGCACTTCACCCTCAAAACATCCATCCCTACTCATCACACTATCCAGGTACTTAATTGCACTCACATTTTCCATTTCCTCCTAATCCAACCTCACCATACATCCATTGACTTCATTTTTCTCGAAGACCATAACTTTACTCTTCCCTACATTCACCTTTAGATTCCATTTCTTACAGACTCTTCCAAACTCATTCACCAAGCCTTACAGCTCCCCTTCATCTTTAACACAGTATCATCTGTAAACAACAGTACAGGGAGTTTCCACACACTGCCTTCTCTCACAAGGGCAACTCCAATATCCACTGCCCTTCCTTGTATCTCCTTCATAACCCTATCCATATACAGATTGAACAACCATGGAGACATGGCACATCCCTGTTTCAATCCAACCTTCAAATTTTACTCAGTTCACGGTCCACATGCACTGCAGCTTTTGCACCCTCATACATACTCTTCACGGCATTTAACAACTCCCCATTTACTCCATGAATTCTTATTGCTTATCACAGTCCCTCTCTCTTCCCTGTCATATGCTTTCTCCAGATCCGTGAAGGCTGCATACAGCTTCTTTCCCATCTCTAGAAACTTTTCCACTAAAGACCTAAGAATGAATATCTGATTACACAACCTCTTCCCTTCCTAAAACCTCCCAGTTCTTCTCTTACCAATTCCTTGGTTATATCCCTTGTATCCTACCATATACTATTCCTATTACACTAAGAAGACAAATGCCCCTATGATTACCACACACTTATTTTTCCCATTTCCCTTTTTACATGGAAATAATTGTACCTGACTTCCAGTCCTCCAGGACTTTACATTCCTCCCTGGCCGATCTCCACATCTTCCATATCCATTCTACTATTATCTCTCTCCCAAGCTTCATCATTTTACCACATACTCCATCAATTCCTGGGGCTTTCCCCATTTTGACTTTTTTAATTTCTTCCACAACTTCCATCCTTCTGATATCTTCTATTCTCACATCCCTCCTTCTCCCAGCCATTTCCTAGCCACTTATTCTCGCATTATTTTCATTCTCTACGTTCAACAGTTCCTTAAAGTGTTCTTTCCATCTGCTCAGTTTTTCTTCCTTCTCCACTAGTAATTTTCCATTTTTATCTTTCACTCACCGACTAATGTCTTTAACGCCCTGTCTATCTCTCTTTACTCTTTTCCAGAACATTTTCTTACATTCCCTCCACTTTACACTCAAATTCCTTCCAAATTCCTCATCCACTCTCTTCTTACTCTCTCTCTGTCTATTCTTTTCACCTCTCTGTTCCTCTCTACATGTAACTCTCTCTTTTGTCTCTTAGCTTCCTCCACATCCCTTTTTCTCATCCATTCACCATATGCTTTCCTCTTTTGTGCCACAGCCTGTCTCACCTCGTTATTCCACCATGCTGTTCCCTGCACCCCCTTTTATCTTCTATGCACCATGCACACCACCTCATATGCTGCACAGATTTCTTCTGTGAATATCTTGCACACAACTTCCACTTCCCTCATCTGCTCCAAATCATACTTACCTAATTGCTCCTTCATTTCTGTCTATTATTCTGCCTTTTTTCCATCCTGTTTTATCCTTTCCACCCTCCTTGTAAGAACTACTTCCTCCTGTCCTTTTCTTCTTCTCTTCCTCTACTTCATTTCAACCTTGACCATCACCACCAAGTGGTGGTCAGAAAATCCACTCCCCAACCTCTATATGCTCTTACATCCATTTCACATGTGTGTTTGTTTTGATGTGTAAATCTGTCTGAATGACCAGAAAACAATGCTAAAATAAGTAGAGATGCTGTACAAATAGGTTAGGTATTGGTTGGAGGTTGGGTATAGT
>JAGKTI010024495.1:0-14358 GCA_018397915.1 Birgus latro | reverse complement strand
GAGAGCTGAGGGGGTGCCAACGGCTAACCCATTATTTTGGAGAACATAAACTGAATGGTCAGGTAATATGACAGCTTCGATCCCATTTAGACCACTCTTGTGGAAGGGTTGAAAGTGAGAAGAGAATGAAGAAGAACGGTTTCAAACGATCGGTCAGAGGCCAAGGACCTGTGTATGTCTGTAAAAAAAAAAAAAAATCTGATTATGAACAAATTTGGAGCGGAGTTGTTGGTTGGCTAAAGGTTACCCACTGATTTGTAAAACAATAAATCAAGAGGTAGGGTCGCACGGCATTGTCAAGCAGAACAGTTTCTCTTCCATTTAGGCGAAACTAGTTTGAAGGATTCTTGGTAAGCCAAGATTGAAGTTATTCGTTTTTTATAACAACCAATATGGATGTCACAGGGTAAGGTCAAAGTTCGACCCTTGTGCGAAAAAATTTACTAATACCTGATTTTTTTTTTTTAATGCAAGGAAGAAGGAACCAAAGGCCGCAGGCCTGCACACTGTTCCTTCCAAGAAAAAGCAAAAACAGTACAAAAGAGAGCCAAATTCAAGATCCGTTCAATTCGAGCTGCCTAGAGACACTGCGTTTGAAAGACTGGAGATCATAGGAAGTAGGAAATACAGAGGAAGACAGTTCCAGAGTTGACCAGTTGCATAAATGAAGGACTGGGAGTAACGGTTAACTCTTGCATTAGAGAGTTGGACAGAAAAGGGATGAGAGTTTGTTGCTAGACGGGTATTACGAGCCTGTCGTAGAGGTGGAGGGATGCAAGGAGACAGTTCAGAAGAACTGTGACCATTGAAGTAGCGATAGAAGAGAGATAAAGATGCAACAGTACGGCGAAGAGACAAAGGTTGAAGAGAATCAGCAAGAGGAGGAGAGTTAATGAGACGAAAAGCTTTTGACTCCACCCTATTGAGAAGAGCTGCATGTGGGATGTGGGGAGCCTCCCCACACATGAGAGTTGTACTCCATACACGGGCGAATAAAACCCGTGTACAAGGTCAACAACTGTGCAGGGATAAAGAAAGTTCGGAATCGGCTTAGCACACCTAATCTCTTGGAAGCAGATTTCACAAGAGATGTAATATGTTCTTTCCAAGACAAATCCCGAGAGAATGAAACCCCAAGCATGTTCAAGGATGATGCAGGACATAACTGTTCATTATTAAACACTAGTGGGTAATCCTGAGGAAGATTTTGTCTGGTTGATAAGTGTAAGAACTGAGTTTTAGATGCGTTAAAAATAACAAGATTATTTTTACCCCAATCAGAGATACGACTCAAGTCAGACATTAGGTGTGCCATAGCCTCATCCCTTTTTTGTTGAAGTAACTGCTGAGATGGACGTTGCGGAAACCGAATGGAAAGGTGAAGGGTGGAATCATCAGCATATGAGTGGATAGGGTTAGATGTACAGCTTAGAAGGTCATTGATGAATAAAAAGAAGAGAGTTGGTGATAGAACAGAGCCCTGTCGAACACCACTGTTGATAGGTCTAGGAGAAGAACGATGGCCGTCTACAACAGCGGCTATAGAACGACCAGAAAGGAAGCTAGAGATCAAGGCACAGATAGTAGGATAGAAACCGTAGATAAGCAGTTTGGAAATTAAAGATTTATGCCAGACTCGATCGAAAGCCTTTGAGATGTCAAGTGCAATGGCAAAGCTTTCGGCAAAGTCCCGAAAGGAGGATGACCAGGAGTTTGCAAGGTAGGTGAGAAGATCTCCAGTGGAGCGTCCCTGACGGAACCCATACTGACGATCAGAAAGAAGGTTGTGACAGGAAAGATGCTTTAAAATTTTTATGTTAAGAATTGACTCAAAAACTTTTGAGACACAGGATGTTAAATCAATTGGACGATAGTTAAAGGGTTGAAAATGGTCACCCTTCTTTGGGACTGGCTGAATGAGAGCAAACTTCCAGCAAGAAGGAAAGGTACAAGTTGATAGACAAAGGCGAAAGAGTTTACCTAGGCAGGGTGTAAGCACAGAAACACAGTTTTTGAGGACAACAGGAGGGACTCCATCAGGACCATATGCCTTGTTAGTATTGAGGCCAGCGATGGCAGAAAATACATCAGCTGAAGAAATTTTAATGTCAGTCAAGAGGAAGTCAGAGGGGGGAAGTGAAGGAGGAATAGCACCGGAATCGTTTAAGGTGGAACTGGAGGAGAAAGTCTGAGCGAAGAGATCTGCTTTATCAGTAGAAGAAATAGCTACAGAACCATCAGAGTAGAAAAGAGGAGGGAAGGATGATGAGGTAAAGTTGTTAGAAAGGTTTTTGGCAAGGTGCCAGAAGGAACGATAAGAATTCGAGTTGGAGAGTTGAGAACATTTAGCATGGATGAAATTATTTTCAGCAGAGCGAAGAACAGACTTAGCACGATTCCGGGCAGAAATATATTAAAGATGTTTGTCAGAGTCTGCTGGGCCAGCCTGCAATACTGTAGATCCTTTATAAGGTAGACATATAGACGATTTTCAGCATCTCCAAGCACAAATTGCACATGTTGATGCTCTCCACACACTTACAAACAATTATTCACTACTCTTAAGAGAATACAACTCGTATTTATTCAGTTACTGTACTGTGGGGTCTCGTTGTCGTTTAAATATCTAAAAAAGTGAGTCTGAGTAATAAAAATTATGAAAATAACACAGATGGAGTCATATGGTGTTTATGGGAGTAGACTGTAGCTCCAGTCGAGCAGGGCAGTACTCCCAAGGTGGATGGAAAGCTGATGACAGGGAGAGCTGGAGCTCCTGTTTCATCAGCCCTCGGGACTAGTTCCTGACCATCCCCCTTTGCTGAACCTTTTCACTGTCTCAGTAACAGATGGAGTATGCCAGCATGCTCTCCAATACAAGTTTCTCTATCTATCAACCAAACCACATGCACAGTACACACTACACTTACTTTTCCAAAATTCAAACAACAAATCATGGCATCTCAAAACATAGCCTCGGAGTCCCCAGGGGGGGAGTGGACCATAAATGCCCCCACTATCCTCCCCTCTCCCGGTGATGACATGAGCTGCCTGGAACCACTGTCTGACTCACTTCTTCATTTATGCAACATTCGCAGCCTTTCCTCTAACTTTCGCTCTGTAGAGTACCACCTCTCCTCCTCTAAACTTCACCTTCTTTTTTTAACGAGACTCAGCTGTCTCAGGCAAATGACAGCAAACCTTTCTCTGTATCCTCCTACTTTCTCTATGCTCATTTCAAAGCCAAAGGTGGCTGTTGTGTATATATACGCAACGACTTATCTTGCTCTCATGTTCCTGAACTCGATTCTTCTTAATTCTCTACTCTCTGGCTTCGGCTTTCCTGTCATTCTCTGACTAAATATATCTGCGCTGTTTACTTATCCTCTAATTCTACTGACTATGAAAAATTCTTCGACTATCTTACTTCTGTCATGGAAAACATTCTACCTATTTCTCCTTTCTCACAACCCTCCTTCTCCCCGCCATTCCCCAGCCACTTATACTTGCATTACTTTCATTCTGTATGTTCAACAGTTCATTAAAGTGTTCTCTCCATCTGTTTACTTTTTCTCCCTCCTCCACTAGAAATCTACCATTTTTATCTTTCACACCCCCACTGACTTCGTTGGCACCCTGTCTAGCCCTCTTTACCTCCTTCCAGAACATTTTCTTACATTCCCTCCACTTTGCACTCAAATTCCTTCCAAATTCCTCATCCACTCTCTTATTACTCTCTCTTACTAATCTTTTCACCTCTTTCCTCCCTACATATAACTCTCTCGTCCGTCTCTCAGCTTCTTCGATGCCCCTGTTCCTTATCCACTCATTATATGGTTTCTTCTTTTGTGCCACAGCCTCTCTCACCTCTTCAGTCCACCATGCTGTTCCCTGAACCCCCTTTCGTCTTCTCTTCACCCCACACAGCACCTCACATGCTTCACAGATTTCTTCTGTGAACTCAGATTGTACTCATTTTATTTTTATTTCATGTTGCGAAAGTTAACTTAAGCGACTGACCAGAACCTTCTGGTAGAGCACAGTACTCTCACATCTTGTATTCGTTTTACTCTAAAATAACTTGAAAATTATCCGGGGAAATTCTAAAGATGTTTGGGCTGGGCTAAGCCCCCAGTGTTTCAAGATCCTAAATACGTCTCTGTCATCCCCCCTAGGCAATTTAAACTGCGGTTTAAAGGCGCACTCAGCGGCTCAAAACCTCGTTTTTAATATCGGCGATCTGGGATTGTGATGTTATCCACAGTTTAATCCAGGGATAGGGTTCAAAACTGTCAGGGGGAAAATGAAAAATGTAAAACTATGAATGCTAGGAATAACTATCGAGTCGATTATCACGAGAGAATCGACTCGTGAAATCAAGCGGCGATTTCACTTTTATGCTGGCTTACTTTGCCAATTCTCTAGAGTCGAGAATTTATAGACTTTCTCAACAGTACACAGCAGAGACTAAATGCTCAAGTAGGCTGCATTACTGTACTGTTGGCCTCTGAGAAAGTTAGTTTCTCCCCTTAACATTCAAAAAATAATAATAATAGTAATAATAAACAGGATTTTGGCTGAGCCAAACTCCTAGCTAGCACAACGGATTTAAGAATTAATACCAAGAGCTGGCCTAAGTACCAGTCGTGATTAATATAAGTAGTTGTGCTAACTCGGAGCAGCAAAAGTGTACTAAATATGTTGGGAAATCAAACACGACTGTTACATTTAACAAAGCTCAAGAAAACGAACTGTAAATTTATTAAATACAAGAAAATAAATTTACGTTACATGAATCAGTTCAAAATCAAAGAAAGGGAAATGCACTCACTCAAGCACTCAGACAAATAGCTAAATAATCAAAAACCTTAAGCCTAGAAAAAACAAAAGAAATACTAATCGGTAAGGATGAGACCGTCGCTAATACAGTCGTTCACCAAGCTGGTGGGAGCTTCGGGAATTCACGCTGATACAGACGAGACTTCTGAGATCGCTAAGAAAAGAGACCCGCTCGAGCTTTACCCACGGCACAACCACACTCCGAGACTGTCACTTGGACGACTGACTGTGTTTGAATCAGAGTTGCCAACTGAAAATTTAGCATGGCGCTAGATTCACCCTCAAAAAGTGCTAAAAAAAAAAAGTACTAAACTCACCAGGACACATGTAACATAACATATTAAGAATTGTTCACGTCTCTAAGGAAAATAATATGCAAATGAATATCTTTAAACCAGACTACTCACCATTACTCTAAATCTGCCAAATCCCAATCACCAATTTCATCTTCGCTGTACAGAGTAGCTTCATCTTTAGATGTTCCTGGTTGCTGCTCTGTTGATTCCGATTTGTATGCTCTCAAGGTACCAATTTTCTTCAGTACTTCCTGAGGCAGTTTGTAGTTATGAAATGAAGATCCATGTCGTTTTAGCCCATATCTAATTGTTAATATTGCATTTAAACTTTTGAGATTCAACCTGTTTCTAAGTTTGGATTTCACTACGTTCATGTGACTGAACACTCGTTCGACATCAGCATTTGAGTGAGGTAAGCTAAGTAATGTCAAAGCCAAGTCTGAAAGGTCACAAAAAGGATTTTCTCCCGATGGATCTCGGTAAGAAGCAATTTCTGCCCAGAGGTCTAGGGTGTTTGAGGTATGATTTCATGATATGTAGTGAAGTTTTTTCCATTGTAAATCTATGCGTGTCAAAATTTCTTCACTAGTAACAAACATCTGTGCTAGTTCTAGTATTCCAGGCTTGATTTGGTTTAGACATTCATTTACACTCAGCATTGACATTTTCTTTAGCACTTCAACATTATCTGGTAAGCGTTGGCGAAGCTGTTGTGTAAGTTCTAAGACAAACTGTATGCATCTTTCACGAACTTCCCTTTCCTGGGGAAATTTGCACTGCTTCATTTCCGTTTCAAATTCATACCCTAAGTAGGGATGGGGATCTAAGTAGTTCTGCGACGATTCACCTAGTTTTAGTTTCCTTCCAGGAATACAATCTTTGCGGTAATAGAATCCACAAGAGAAACAAGGTCATTAAGCAATTTAGTTGGATCTTGTACCTCCGACTCAAACTTCTTATCCACAGACTGAACTTCTCCCAGGATGTGTTTCAGAAAAATTAGAAATACATAGTTCTTGTCATCAAACATTTCGTAACGAAGTTGAGCCGCGAAACAGCGTTCATCTCTTCTTGCGATCTCAAAATGAGTCTTAAGTTCATCCCATTGCTGCAAAATTCTGACAATGGCTGACACAATGGACATCCAGCGTGTTTGGCTTAGCTGTATTAGCTTCAGAGGAGCCTGGCCATCATTTATCACAGAAAACAATTCCTTGTACTTAGCTTGTCGAATTGCCGAGTGAGAAAACCAATTATACGTTTCCCTTATCATGAAATCTAAATTCCTAGGGAGGCACTCGGCTGCAGCATGAGATACCGCAAGCTGTAACGAATGACAAACGCACCTGATTAATTTCAAATGGGGAACCTCACATTTCAGTTTAGCATATACACCATTGTTGATACCCGTCATGACCGATGCATTGTCAGTTCCGATAGCAATTAATCTTTGCAGCTGTAGCCCATGATTTTGCAAACATTTCTTCACAGCATCACATATTCCGTCCGCATCACATGCAGTCAGTTGAACGAGATCTAAAAAAGTAACTACAATCCTTCTCTTACTCTCAGAATAGTACCTTATCACAATGCCCAAAAGTTTCGTAACAGATATATCGTTACTTTCATCAATTAACAGGCTGAATTTCCTGTCACCTATATCAGCTTTCAGGTCACCACTGAAATGGGGGGCTAGCACATTGCATACAATAGCACTACACTTCGACCTCTTCAGTCTGAGATTTTTGCATGCCTTGCTATCTTTGAAGCATGATTTGCAAAGCTCACTTAAGTGATCTACCACACGTAATGAGCAATGTTCGGCTACGAAAAGCGACACACAACCCTCAGTTTCTCGTACATCGTTACTTACTGATTCAAAATTAATGAAAGTTTGTCGTTCGCCACTGAACGGTTCTTCTGTTTTTTTGTGTTTTGTTGTATTTCTGTGTCTCTCAATATCACTTAATTTAGCTGACAGTGGACAATGACAGTATTTACAGAGACACTTCGTTTCATCCTCAATTTTCATCAACCACTTTTCATACTTGGGGTAACTTAGCCACTCTTTTCTAAAATGTTGTTTGTATTTCTTGCTCATTTTAAATGTTTGAGTGGTGCACACCGCAGAGGAACGAACAACGTACTTAATTAGTATAATTACTACTGTTACTATGTAGCCTACTCCCCTTCGATAACCGAGACAGTCACAGTCTTCCGCACGGTATCCACGGTTGTATGGGTGGACGGGAACTGAACCGGACAAAGTCAAGCCTCAAGGGAGTCTAAAGGCACGTCCACAAACTGTACAGGAACTGCACCCGTCAAAACTTCAAAAGTAGTGTCGTCAGATATTATTGCTCCTTTTTCATTAATATCAAAATAAAATATCAAGAAAATAATTACCTAAGAGTCAGGACTCGTTGACGACCGGAAAACATGAAAAAGGCACCAAAATTGGAGCTAGAATAGGTAAAAAGCGCTAAAAATGCGCCAAGGCGCGATACACGAAAAAAAACGCTAAGCATGATGAAAAAGCGCTAGATCTAGCGCGAAAAGCGCTAAGTTGAACGTGTGAAAGAGGCATGGCCAAGTAACGGCTAGGGAGGCAAGTACAAAGAAATGACAGTTCGGAAATTATCGCTCAGAGGAATGCACTGTCTGTACATAAAGACAATCACTCGCGAAAGAATGACGAAAGTTTTGACAACTTGATGCAAATATAAGTACAGAAGTGAACGGGTAAGAGATTGAGCGAAATATCATGCATTTCAGAACTATTCGTCGCTCCCGCAAAATCAATCGATGTCACGATTTACGGTACATAATTTCACGATGTAGAAAACTCGTGACAAAAACCGAGATTTGAATTTGGGCCTTAGACTCCACCCTTTCATGGAGAGCTGTATGTGGAGTCCCCCCCCCACTCACACACACACATAAGAGCTGTACTCTTCACTGGGGCCAACAAATCCCGTGGACACAGCAGATACGCATGAGATTAAGGAGGCATACAGTCGGCTTGGCAGACCCAGTCTGTTGGTAGACATTTTAGCAAGGGAGTTCCCTAGTACGTTCCTAAAGAGAAAGCCTCAAGGATTTTGAGACATTATGATGGACTGAGCCATATATTGTTAAACACTAAGGACCGATTTCAGGACCTTGGGTTTAACGCTGCTTCAAACCACGGATTGGAGATTACTCAATCCCGAATTATACCCTAAAGTTTAGCCATATTCAGGTCTCTGGATTATATCACAGACAATCTGAGATTGAGTAATCTGGGACTTAAACCTCAGACTGAAGAATGTGTTCGGGCACGGTGATCACAGAACGCTTTCTTACGGTAACTGGGATTTGAATGGTGAAAAAATCAGCTCTGAAGTAAAGGAAAAGTCGCTCCTTCTCCAGTTAAATTAATACGATTTTTCAAAATGAACTATATAATGAAATATCGCTACTACATGGGTAAAAAAAATATATATATATTCTTGAATAATGCAGTACCGGAAAGTTTGTAAGAAATTTAGAGGGCTGCATAAATACTAAAAATGCAAATCATTATTTCTGTATTAGGCTACCGGGTCAACTGTTGCTCTTTCTGTCATTTGTGAATTTAATAATCATACAAACCTTAATGTGATAGTTCATTACTAATACGATGTAAAAGTTTCAGAAGTTGAAGCATATAATTGTCAAGCAGCTTCGGCCTAACTGCATTACAGGTGGGGGGGGGGGGGGGGGAGTCCTGTCCCTTTCCGTGAAACAAGCTGCCTTAGGCGCGCTTCGAATCCCAAACTCCAGTTCTGATGAAAAAAAAAAAAAGATCCTCAAGGGGGGCCAAGGACATTTGATAATTTACATGCCATTATCATGCATGTCGCCCGATAGTCTCCTCTCCACAAACTCTTCTGCCAACAGAAATGTTCTACAGAAATAATCTCGTCTTTATTTTGAAACTTGCCAGCCTCGATCTGTCAGTTCAACCCCTCGATGCCGTTTAAAGCACATATGGACATAACCTCGGATTAAGCACCATAGTGGCTCAAAACCTCGTTCTGAATATCTGTGATCTGGGATTATGCTGCGGTTCAGTTTTAAACGAACAATCGGGTTTAATGCCGTGACTTGAATTGGGCCTAAAAGATACTCCTGTGGAAGTTATTGTGGGTTCTAGATACGCAGAAACTGAGTTTATGAGGAACTGAAACAAACAGGGTTTATGAGACCACTTAGAAAAACCAGCTAAGGCAGAAAACAGGCATGTCATCGCCTCATCCTGGCCAAAATAACTGAAATGATGGACACTGTGAGAAGAGGGTGAAAGTTTCAAGGGTAGAATAGGCTAATCAGTTTATTGGTGAACAGAAAAAAAATGGTGACCAAGCAATTCCTGAGGAAAACCACTCATTGAGAGCTTTTGAATAAGTTGTCACTTATAACAGAAGCTATAGAAATACCAGAAAGGGGGACAGAGAAAACATTGCTATAAAGACAGCAACCATGAGTTTGCAGTTTAGAAATAAAAGACTTGTGACAGACCTTGTCGAAAACCCTTGATATGTCAGTGAAATGGCAAAGGTTTCACCGCAGTCCCCAAAAGACCATGACCAGAAGCCAGGAGAGTGGGGATACCGCTATAGGAGCTTCTCAGACGGAACCCATACTAATGGTAAGAAAGTAGGTTCGGAGAGGAGAGACGTTTCAAAATCTTCACGCTAAGGAGAGATTCTATGGCGAGAAAAACAAGATATTAAGCATATGGTTGATAGAAGACTGGGAACGATCACCATTCTCCAGGGCAGGCTAAATGAGGCCAAGCTTTCCTTAAGAAGTAGAGGCGAAAGTAGGGGTGATAGGATTAACCTATGCAAAGGTATTAGCACTGAAGCACAGATAGTGAAAACAAAGGAAGGGATGCCATAAGGAGCCTGACTTGTATCCTTCCTACAAAGCCTAAGTCTCTCATACGTTTGAGTGAGGATCACAGCACAAACATGCAGTGACATTTTAACCTCCATGCTCACTCTTTTCCTTACCACTGTTCTCAGTTGTGTATTCTGTAAATATATAAAAGCCCTCTTGGAGCTAAAAACATAAGAGGAGCGTTTTTTTTTTTTGGGGGGGGGGGAGAAAATGAAAACAGGAAAAGCGAGAATGAGACCTAAGATAAGGAGTAGGAGTCCATGAATATGGGTGAATGGTTTAACTGAGAGAGATACGATGAGTAGCGAAGAACGCAGTTAATTTCGTTTTCTGTTGCGGTCGGTCTAGTGAAACTCAGGCGTGGTTAAGTCTGATAATAGGCCTAAGCATAAAGAAGTTAATCAATCATATGTAATCACAACTTATCATAAAAGAATAATGTAGATGATCAATTGTGGAAAATGTGTGGAACCTGAAATTTTAGATTAAAGAAACTGCCTATAAGATACAAAATTACATTAATTGCATTCAGATATAAGAAAAAACTTTTTCAGATATGGTTAACAGTGTAAAAAGAACATGAAGACGCCTCCAGCAAGATGTACAGCTAACGAACTCAATAGATGTGGTCTGTGTGTGGATTTTCCTGACTCAGTACAGAAAAAACCATTGTTTTGGACCACCCACTCATTGTGACTATCTGCAAACCACGATACATTGACTGCAGTAAAGACATATTCCATCATACAAAGTAAACAAAATTGGTTATCCAGCCAACCACAGTTATTATTTGAAAAAGTAAGAATCTAGCGACAGTGCACGCCATTAACAATTCCAGCCAACATAAAACACTTCAAGATCAAAAGGCAACAATGATGACCTTCTTCTTGATAGTTTCCATGAGATTTCCATGACAGACGAATATAGGTTGGTAGAGTGAAGCCCAACGTTCTCTCTCTCTCTCTCCTTATCCATATATATATATATATATATATACTGTATGTAATGTGTTTGTGTATGTGTGTGTATTTGTCCCTTTGTGTGTGTCTGTGTGCATGTCCCTCGGTGTGCGTATCTATGTGTGTTTCTCTGTGTGTTTGTCTGTCTGTGTGTCTGTAAGTGTGAGTCTGTCTGTGAAGGGCTGCTGACAGCCATCACCAGGCCCCGGGGCAAGAATATCGACAACAGGCCCTCCATTCTCTTGAAAACTGTGCTGAATATATTACTCAAAGGCTTGTTCACGGCTAGACTGCTCCCTAACCTCACGGCACACTGTTGTACTGCCCATAAAATCCTGGCACGCCATAGCGCCTTCCCTTCCCTTTCTATAAAACAACGATAATAACTACAAAGAAATTATACAGGTACAACACCAGTGTAGAGGCATCAGATGGCCCAACACCTCTTTTAACCCGCCCCGTCCTGACCGCTTTTTTACCCACCCCACCCCCAGAACCCAACTGATTTTCAACTTCTTTTTTTTGGCTCAAACCTTCGCTTTTGGTGAGAAACATCGAAAATTCAGTGAGAAAGCACTCACCTGAAGCAAGAAATATCCTAAACAGGTGAGAGATCTTTCACCTGGCTATCGTTTTTTATGATTCCGCGCTCCATAAAAGACGCTTCCTATGCGAGGGAAACTTAACCAAAGCCACACAGCCTCGTAGATATTTATTTGGTACGAATTTATATGTAGTACAAGAGTATATTGCTTTTCACACAATAATACAGGTGATATAAGCATTGTTCCCTCACCAAACACATCAACATATCGCACCTACCTTGGTGATGTTACATCTTCATTACTTCTGTTCATTACTAACTCTGGTGTCACGTAATCTTTGTCCTCAACATCAGGAATCACTTTTGCCTTGAATTTCGTCGTCAGAGAGACCGTGGTCCTATGTATCTGTACTGGCCAGGTCACTGCTAACAGGTGAGTTGCGAGAAAATGGTGCACCCCCCGAGGGGGGGGGGGTTGCACAGGGTCAGCCAGTGTCATCGACTGGCCGGAGGTAGAGGAAGGTCTCCCACATATGCCTACCAAAAATCACCCGCGAATATTGAAAAATGGAAGTCAGTCACTACTAAGCACGCTGTTACCATAGTAACCGATACATAACTACCCAGCAACCTACGGCGCTGCCCACCCGTATAGTCACATATATTTTCATTCACTTGTCTGGTCTCAATGGTGTATTAACAGCTATTTGGAAGGACTTAATGCAGTAAGACCTTTTTACAGTGCTATAAACAAAAACAATAAAGCAGGGTATAGTAGAAATATTGAAAAAATAGACTGTGGTGTTCCTGTAGGAAAGTTGTGTGACACATAAGATTATTGGTTCCTCAACTGCTTTTGATATAAATAATCAAAAGGAAACAAATACTGAAATTATATGCAGACTGATTCAAAGAACCAAATGTACATAAGAAAAAGTATGAAAGATGGTAAGAGTACTAAACATGCTCGAATGATAATGGGATGGTTTCGACAATGCCAGATGAAGTGGACTTGTCAGGTAGCTTTATTACGAGTCTGGCTTAGTTGTTCCATAAAGAACTTAAATTAGAACATGAGTGTGATTACACTGAAGGATAGTGGATCAGAAGTGACTTGTTGAATTATTAAATGTGACCTGCTTTGGTACCTGTTGAAGTATTATATGTGATACAAATGGACTCGGATAGTGCGGCAAAGTGGTTAATCCGGCAAAGGTCTGGAACCTAGAGTGCTGGAAAATTGGTGTTTTATATGTAGTATATTAAGTAAAGAAAAATGAGAAATAGAATTTAGTAATGGAAGGAAACAACTGAATATAACATGTAATAGGTGTCCACACTAAAAGTGTGGGACGTATTCGAGTGAGCGAATAAGCAAGTCAGGCAATGCTGAATATTGTCTCATCTTCCTCTGATTTCATGATTTGAAAATATTAAAAAGAACTTAATAGATTACACCAAAAATATTCCTCACGCTTCCTATAACCAATACTCCTCTTGTATTAATTTTAGGTGTAGGGCATGGGCCCTAGCAGGTTAACAATGACTTTGCTTTTTGCTCACTCACAAAAATTACTTTCACTATATCTCTCAATGTGCTCCAATTCTAATCAGAAATCAGAAATTCAGAGTTTCTTCATCAATCAGGGTATTGTATTAGTTTGACTCGGAGTCAGTAAAAAAAAAAAAAAAAAAAAAGCCAAACAGGAGGTAATACTTGTTTTGAAAAGGCAAAACCTGGTTGCTCTCAGCAATTGTCGGATAATACTGCTGCACTACTCACTCAACCTTAAACCGTTACTTCTTGCACGGCCAACCGTTATGGTAACCTGCCTTATAGAAAATCGTTTCCTCGATTTATGGAAAAACCATTGAATTAAGGGTTGTCTATAAACTGAAAATAATTGAGGATTGTTATGCGCTTTCCAAATTGGTGTCTATCTTTCTTGTATCTTCAAAATTGGCTGAGATATCCAAAAAGTTCGCTTCTGTACTACAGAGTTTTCCTCCAGACCCCTGCCCCCATTTCTTGCTGTCATAAACCTTTTGCTCAGGTATATATGTCGGGCGTCCAAACTGTGACTAAATTGGTGTTCTTGCTCACTTCGTTCACTTGAACAATGATACGTATGACAGTGTTATGTAAATTCCATTAACACTAAATATTTTTCAGCAATAATAGAACATACACATAGCATTAATGCTTTTATCTGCCATTTGTTAGCAAAGCAGTACACAGAAACACATAACCGGATGTGTTGTAATAGCTGAACAAACTAAAATCATGCCCCATGAAGCGAAAAAAAGAAAAAAAATGCAGTAATTTAAAATTTATGACAGTTTATATTATAATTTACTTCTGTCTACATCAGCATCGCTTTAATTGCTTTTTTGTTGGCAGCATTTTCTATAATCTAAGAATAGTTTAGGGCTCTGGTCAGTCTGCACTCGATGGACAGCAGGCACGCAGCTGAAAGATACTGCTGGGACATAATGCTTCGGAGACAACAGAGCACAAGAAGAGAGGATAACTGCAGTAGACCAGTTGGCCCTTGCTAGGCAGCTCCAACAAGAGTGATCAAAGTACGAGTATAAGACAATGACTACAGAGAAGAAGGACTTCCCTACCCACCAAACCCACCAGCCAAAACTGGCAAGAAAAAGAATGAACACCATGCAGTATTGGAGAACTAGTGCATATATTATAAGAAATTGCGAAAGGAGAAAAGAGGTTATCGTGGTGAAACCTGAAAAGGAATTTGAATCCTTTAGTACTGGATATTAGCAGATTTTTTTT
>JAGKTI010024493.1:0-14359 GCA_018397915.1 Birgus latro | reverse complement strand
GCACAACAGATGCTAAAAAAAAAAAACATTAAATAAATACCAGTCCTCTACGACACCCACTCGTCAAACTCGGACCTTACTCTGCAACCTTGTCGTTTGACTAATTGTCCTCAATATCGAATCCCATCATCCTTGGCTTACACTGCACCCTTCTACCATCTTTGGTCTAGGTCGAATACATATTGTTGAAGTTGATCTGGGCATGTGACCTTGGTCATTTACGTATGTCCTCAAAAGAGTCTATCCCTTGGCTGATTCTTAATCCTTCCACCAAGTTTGGTCAATTTCAGATCAAAAACATTTTAGTAATTTTCTTCACAGAAGCACATGGGTGGAGCCTTAACCTTGCCCTCTGACGTTGACCTTTGACTGATTGTTCTTAAAAACACCCTCTCTTCTTTCCTGTCTTACCGTCAACCCTTCCACAAATGTAACACCCCTCTCTTGATGGTTGAAGGAAAGTCCTGGAGTAGCTATTTACAGCCTTTAATTGTGGAGCACAGAGATGAGGTGTAGCCTCAGTAGATGTTAGCCCTCGACTGCCGAGACATATGAAATTGGTTGGCTGCCTAGCCTGGGAACGCTGCTTACGTCTGCAGTTCTAGGAAAGAGTGGGGGAGGGGCATATATACATATACATAACGGCATAATACATATACTGTATATGAGAGGAATGGTACAATACTTCTCCGGGTGGTTGAGATGGTGTCTCCTGACACTAGAGAGGAGTTATATGGGGTGGTTCATATGACTAAGGGAGACGGGAGATTCGTACAAGTAGGGAGTATGATACAGGGGAAGGAAGAAGGGATTATGATGCAGGGGATGGTAGGGAGGTAGTATGATAATGGGGTCGGAGGGAGGACATGGCCATGTCAAGAGGATGTAAACTAGGGATATACATTGTTACAAGGGGAGGTATGTTGATATAAGATACACATAGAGTCATGTTGATATATGATACAAGGAGTAAATAGAGTATGCATTCACGCATGATCTTATAGCTATATAAGTACTGTAGATCACTCTTGTAAATAGGGTACACATGTCTCATTTTTTTTCTATGTTAGTTTCTATTTGTAACACATTACTGTATCAGAAATATGTCAACATTTGCTGGTGGTACTTTTGCTGTCCACAGTTTGTGCAACTTATCAGGTGGCATAGGTAGTCACTGAATGGGAGGGCACTTAATCTTGGGGATGGCGTACTATGCCAGTAGCAATTCTGATTTCCTGTAGTCTGTGTTCCATTTTCCGGACACAACAGTGCACTGCACAGAGGACGAGGAGAAAACCTATGAAAGAGATGGCCACAGGGGGAAACACAGCGGTTGGATGAACCCGTGAGTGGCTGAAGGCCAGAGAAAATTGATCCATAATGAAGTCACTGTCGTTGAGGAATGTTAGCATACGCATGTTGGGAGAGATAACGGTAATGTTAGTAGATGGCAGGTTGGAAGGCATGTCAATTGGTTGGAAGATGTCATAGGAGTGTTTACGGACTGATTGGTGATAGCGAGTGGCGAAAATGGTGACTGACTCTTATTTGACGGTACAATAGTCCGGTGCTTTGTAGGGACCATTAGCAGGTACGGAGTGGACTGAAGTACCAGGACACATGATGACAGAGATGGGAACAGTAAAGAAGAAGTACTGGACGTGGTTGAGGTGAGCATGGTGGACTTGGAGTACAGGAGCTGGAACAAAGGAACAGGCCAAGTATATGGAATGGTTATGAACTAAAGCAGACTCACAGGGTGTAGCGCTGCTAGGGAAGATAGCGAAAAGGTGGGCAGCACAGAGACGAGATGTAGGGGTGAGGGAGGAACACTGCTGGAGGTCACTGGTAGAAAGGAAGGCAACTGAAAGATGTTCATGTGAGAGGAGGAAATATTCTGAAGGAACAGAGACTTGCAATAAGGAGTTGTTGTATCGGAAGGGGAAGGGAATGATGTGGAAAAGGTTGAAGGTGATAGCAGAACGTAGAAGGATATGGACGACGACGTATTTGGTGAGAAGAGTGGCCTCGAGAACTGGATAGTAATATTCGAGAGAGGAGTAGAGGAGTACTGGGGATAAACCGAAAGTAGAGTGAGCCCATTCTAATACAAAGCGGAAAGATGAGATAGGTACTAAGTCTGCAGTGCCACGTCCATTAATAGCATCGACTAGGACAGAATAGAGAGTCAGTGGCTAGTTGGAGATTATCCATGTTGAGTTTGAGATAAAAGAACTGAGAAATAACGTTGAGATTTGAAAGGTGTTGTTTTAAGATGTCGGTGAAGTAGTTCAGAGTGTAAGTTACTTCATTTAGGTGGGTTGTAATCTTTGTAACATAGTGTGTTGGACCTTGATGACTCCACATTGAGACTCTAGGCTGGAAGCTAAATGAGCTAGGTCAGATTTAAAGCCGGAAAGGTCACGGGCTGTAGCAACGCCAAACAAGCCGCTTAGAATCTCACTTCTGAGGTCAAAGAGACCTCGTTTCACATGAGAACGACCTACTGGTGGCTGAATGGAGAATGTGTCATTGAGCTCAGTGAATTTACCAGAAATGTATTGCAACTGCCAGGAGAGTGGGAGGAAAAGATGATATAAATACTGATTTGGGTTGTGTTTCCCCATGAGGGCTGTGAGGTGGGTCTTGATTTTGTGGAGCCGGTGTGCATAGGAAGCCAGGGCGATGGCTACGTCGGCCAGGGGCGCAAGATCGTAGCGCAGGGAGACTACATTTTCAATCAGCATTACCTCGCCTACCGAGCCGACCAAGACCCCGGGACGTACTCCACCATCGTCCTCACCCGACCCAGACCCTAGGGGGGTCAGCACTGCCAGCAGGTAGACTGCTAACATCATACCTAGAAGATTAGGTGAGAATTAATGGGAGAGTTCCTTGAGAGGTTGATGGGCGGAACACAGTTTGGATCGATATTGATTGGTTGATGAATGAGTAGGTGTAGGTGGAGATGAAGGAGATTGATGGATAGATGGAGATGGGGTAGATTGAGGGATTTGTGGAGTAGGAGGGAGAGCAGTAGGTTGTGCAAGTGATTCTTCCAACACTAGGCCCTGTGGAGCACGTTTTAGATGGTCAGCATGGACCCACTTAGTGTCTGTAGTGGAGAGGTCTTTGATGTGGAACTTGTTGGCTTGTTTATTCAGTACGTGACAGGGGCCGGTAAATTTGTCATCCAATTTAGAGGTACGGGTATGGGAATGAGCAAAGACTAGATCACCGACGTTGATAGTGATAGGAGAGGCAGATTTATGTTGGCGTTGTATCATGTCCTCTTTAGATGAAGCGAGATTGGATGTTACATACTGTTGGATTGTTTGGAAGTTGGCCAATTTTACTTTGACATAATCATCCATGTTATAGATAGGGTCTGGCTTTGAGGATAACAGGGTGTATGGTAGGTGTTTGTAAAAACCAAAGAGGACAAGGAAGGGAGATTCGCCAGTGGAAGCGTTGATGGAGCTATTGACTGAGGATGCCACTTGGGGAATCCAGTCATCCCATGACGAACTATGGGAGCCTAGGTGTCTGAGGCACTCTTAAGATTTTTCTATTGTGGCGCTCTACAAGGCCATTGGAAGCTGGATGGTTAGGTATGACATTGCATTTATTAATTTTAAAGCGGCGACAGATCTTCTCCAGGAGGCTATTGTTGAACTCAGTACCGCTGTCAGTGAGGATGGTATGTGGTGTACTGAACGGGCAAATTACGTGATCTACGAAGGCACGTGCAACACTCTTTGCAGTCTTATCTGAGAGGGGTACGAGGACACAGTAGCATGAGAAGTGGTCGACTGCTACAAAGAATACTCTGCGCCTGAATCTGTAAGAGGGAGTTTTAGAAGATCGATGGACACTGTTTCCCATGGGCGTGACGGGATTGGATATTGTAAGAGCGGTGCAGGTAAGCCGGTGGAACCTTTGTGGCGGTGGCACGAGATGCAAGATTCACAGTGCTTCACAGTGCACATTGATATTGCGACACATGGTTGGCCAATAGTACTCGAGACGTGCTTGACGCAAGCATCGGTCTTTACCTGGATGGGATACGTGAGGTGTATCATGAACGATGTGAAGGACTGCAGATATCAGGTCAGTTGGGACAACGAGTTGGTGTACTTCTCTGTTGGGCAAATCCTTCCCTGTATGGAATGATTTTCTGTTCAAGAGACCATCTTTTAGTATGAACTCATCTAGTGGTACTGGTGGAGCAGGTAAGATCGAGGCATCTCCTGATTCGAGGAAATAAACTACTTGGGACCACATGGAATCTTTGCATTGAGAGTTTTGAACATCCTCGGATGGTAAGGTTGTGCTGTCAATGGTCTTCGGCTGCAGGGTCATGACAGGTGCGGCAATTTTTTTTTTTAATGCACGGAAGAAGGAACCAAAGGCCAGGGCCCGCATACTGTTCCTTCCAAGAAAAAGTAAAAACAATACCAAAGAGAGCCAAATTCAAGATCCATTCATTTCCAGATGCCTGGACACACTGCGTTTGAAAGATTGGAGATCATAGGAATTAGGGAATATAGACAGAGGGAGACAGTTCCAGAGTTGACCAGTTGCATAAATGAAGGACTGAGAGTAACGGTTAACTCTTGCATTAGAGAGTTGGACAGAAGAGGGATGAGAGTTTGTTGCTAGACGGGTACTACGTGCCCGTCGTAGAGGTGGAGGGATGCAAGCAGACAGTTCAGAGGAACAGTGACCATTGAAGTAGCGATAGAAGAGAGATAAAGAAGCAACACTGCGGCGAAGAGACAAAGGTTGAAGGGAATCAGTAAGAGGAGGAGAGTTAATGAGACGAAAAGCCTTTGACTCCACCCTATTGAGAAGAACTGCATGTGGGGAGCCTCACCACACATGAGAGTTGTACTCCATACACGGGCGAATAAAACCCGTGTACAAGGTCAACATCTGTGCAGGGGTAAAGAAAGTACGGAATCGGCTTAGCACACCTAATCTCTTGGAAGCAGAGTTCACAAGAGATGCAATATGTTCTTTCCAAGACAAATCCCGAGAGAATGAGACCCCTAGCATGTTCAAGTTTGATGCAGGACTGAGCTGGACATTATTAAACATTAGTGGGTAATCCTGAGGAAGATTTTGTCAGGTTGATAAGTGCAAGAACTAAGTTTTTGATGCATTAAAAATAACAAGATTATTTTTACCCCAATCAGAGATATGAGCCAAGTCAGACATTAGGTGTGCCATAGCCTCATCCCTTGTTTGCTGAAGTAACTGCTGAGATGGGCATTGCGGGAACCGAATTTTAAAGGTGAAGGGTGGAATCATCAGCATATGAGTGGATAGGGTTAGATGTACAGCTTAGAAGGTCATTGATGAAAAAAAGGAAGAGAGTTGGTGATAGGACAGAGCCCTGAGGAACACCACTGTTGATAGGTCTAGGAGAAGAACGATGGCCGTCTACAACAGCAGCTATAGAACGACCAGAAAGGATACTAGAGATGAAGGCACAGATAGAAGGATAGAAACCGTAGGAGGGCAGTTTGGAAATCAAAGATTTATGCCAGACTCGATCGAAAGCCTTTGAGATGTCAAGTGCAATGGCAAAGATTTCGCCAAAGTCCCGAAAGGAGGATGACCAGGAGTCTGAAAGGTAGGTGAGAAGATCGCCAGTGGAGCGTCCCTGACGGAACCTATACTGACGATCAGAAAGAAGGTTGTGACAGGAAAGATGCTTTAAAATTTTCCTGTTAAGAACTGATTCGAAAACTTTTGAGACACAGGATGTTAAAGCAATTGGACGATAGTTAGAGGGTTGGGAATGGTCACCCTTCTTTGGGACTGGCTGAATGAGAGCAAATTTCCAGCAAGAAGGAAAGGTACAAGTTGACAGAAAAAGGCGAAAGAGTTTACCTAGGTAGGGTGTAAGCACAGAAGCACAGTTTTTGAGGTCAACAGGAGGGACTCCATCAGGACCATATGCCTTGTTAATATTGAGGCCAGTGATGGCAGAAAATACATCAGCTGAAGAAATTTTAATGCCAGTCATGAGGAAGTCTGAGGGGGGAAGTGATGGAGGAACATCACCGGAATCGTCTAAGGTAGAATTGGAGGAGAAAGTCTGAGCGAAGAGATCTGCTTTATCAGTAGAAGAAATAGCTACAGAGCCATCAGAGTAGAAAACAGGAGGGAAGGATGATGAGGTAAAGTTGTTAGAAAGGTTTTTGGCAAGGTGCCAAAAGGAGCGAGAAGAATTCGAGTTGGAGAGTTGGGAACATTTAGCGCGGATGAAATTATTTTTAGCAGAGCGAAGAACAGACTTAGCACGATCCGGGCACAAATATAACAAAGATGTGATTCAGGGGTGGGTTGGCTCCGGTACCATTTAAAGGCCCTCTCTCTGTTGCGGACAGCATTAGAACAAGCGTGATTAAACCAAGGCTTTCTTGCATTAGACAGAGGATATGAGAAAGGAATGTATGCTTCCATGCCCGAGAGAATAACCTCTGTAATGCGCAGGGCACACTCAGACGGCTCCCGGCCATGGAAGCAATAATCATTCCAAGGAAAATCAAAGAAGTACTGCCTGAGGGCCTCCCAATCTGCAGCTCCAAAGTGCCACAGGCGGCGTTTCTTTGGAGGGCCCACAGGCTGTACCGGAGCGATAGGACAGGTTAAGGTAATAATGTTGTGATCGGAGGAGCCCAACGGAGAGAAAAGATTAACAGTGTAAGCAGAAGGATTAGTTGTTAGGAAAAGGTCAAGTATGTTGGAACCCTCTCCAAGGCGGTCAGGGACACGGGTAGGGTGCTGTACAAGCTGCTCTAGGTCATTAAGGATAGAAAAGATGTAGGCTTGTTCACCAGGTGGATCAGTGAAAGGAGAGGAGAGCCAAAGGCGGTGGTGAACATTGAAATCTCCTAGAATGGAGATTTCAGAGAAAGTAGAAATGGATAGAATGTGTTCCATCGTAGAAGTAAGATAGTCAAAGAATTTTTGATAGTCAGTAGAATTAGGAGATAAGTAAACAGCACAGATATATTTAGTCAGAGAATGACAGGAGAGCCGAAGCCAGAGAGTAGAGAATTCAGAAGAATCAAGTTGAGGAACACGAGAGCAAGATAGATCGTTGCGTACATATACACAACAGCCACCTTTGGCTTTGAAATGAGAATAGAGAAAGTAGGAGGATACAGAAAGGGGTTTGCTGTCAGTTGTCTCAGACAGCTGAGTCTCAGAAAGAAAGAGAAGGTGAGGTTTAGAGAAGAGGTGGTGCTCAACAGAGCGAAAGTTAGAGGAAAGGTCGCGAATGTTACAGAAATGAAGAAGGAGTGAGTCAGACAGTGGTTCCTGGCAGCTCCGAGAGTCGTCACCGGGAGAGGGGCAGATGGTGGGGGCATTTATGGTCCCCCCCCCCCCTGGGGACTCCGAGGCACGATTAACAGTCGCCAGAGGGCGTCTGCGACTACATTCGATTTTCCTGGGACATACTGAAAAGTGGGATTGAGCTCGTGGATGGTGATGGACCATCTAGCTAACCTACCGGTGAGGTTGCATCCCTTAAACAAATCACATAGAGGAAGGTGGTTTGTCTGGATATGCACTGGATAACCATATACTGTGTCTCTGAAATGTTTCAAGGACCAGACTACTGCCAAAGCTTCTAAATCGGTGACACTGTAATTACGTTCAGCTGTGGTAAGTGCACGACTAGCATACGCTATTACACGCTTCCTGGATGTTTGATCTAGTTGCATTAAAACTTCACCAAGTCCTGCACCTGAGGCGTCTGTGCATAGAAGAAAGGGTTTGGAATAATCAGGGAAAGCTAAAATTGGGGCATTGACTAGACCTGTTTTTAGCGCTTGGATAGCCTGAGACTGATCGTTAGTCCATACAAAGGATACATTCTTCCTTAGTAAGTGGGTTAGAGGAGCGGGGATCGTTGCATAGTCTTTAATGAATCTGCGGTAGTAACCACTTAGGCCTAGGAAACCCCTTACAGCATCGGTAGTGGTAGGTTCTGGGAAATTGATGATTGCCTTAGTTTTGTCGCCATTAGTATGAATGCCTTGTGCATCGAAGACATGGCCTAGAAAGCTGATTTTCTTTCTCAGGAAGTCACATTTACTGAGGTTGATTTTCAGGCCTGCTAGCTGTAGGCGTTCAAATACTTGTTGTAGTTTGGCAAAATGGTCAGGGATCGATTTACTTACAACAGTGATGTCATCTTGGTAAGCAAAAAGAGAGTGTCTCATCATGCAACTAAAGACCGAATGGATAAGTCGCATGAATACGGAAGGAGCATTTCTAAAACCAAAAGGAAGTCTCTTAAACTGAAAATGTCCGGAAGGGGTGCTGAAGGCTGTAATTGGGCGAGAGGATTCGTCCATTTCGCCCTGCCAGTAACCACTGAGGAGGTCTAGGGATGAAAAGACTACGTTATTTTCACCTAGTGATTCTAGCAAATCTGTGAGGACAGGTAACGGAAAACGGTCTGGATTGGTCACGGACTTTATTTTACAGTAGTCCATTACTGGTCTAAAGTTGCCGTCCTTCTTTGGGACTAAGAAAAGAGGGCTATTCCATGGACTGATGGAGGGTTCGAAAATGTCCTCAACTAACATTTTCTGTACCATCTGATCTGTCTGTTTTCTCAAGCTGTGAGGTAACCGATATGCTGGTATGTAAATCGGCTGAGTTCCTTGCACTAGGTCTATGTGATGTTTGACTAAGTCTGTCTTGCCCATTTGTTCTCCGGGTAAGGCTACCACATTACTGTAAGCATGCAAAAGGTCGAGCAGTTGAGATTTATGCTGTGGAAAATCTTTGCAAGTTAAATTTGAAAGCAGGTCAGGTGAACGAGTCAGAGCAGATCTCGTTGAGTTAATTGCACATATACCTGTTTGTGGACTATCATCATCAGTATGGATAAAGGATTCCTGGCACACCATTACAGCCGCTGGGTATACTAGGAAATCTCCGATCTTTACACCACTTTTAAGTTTTAGTGAAGCATTCGTGACACTGAACAAGTATAGGTAACAGAGGCTGTCCTCTAAGATCGTGCACCAGGCTGACTCATAAGTTAAGCCATTCACACAACACGTCTCAGGTAGTGTTAGTACATCCACTCCTTCTTTCACACCTACAACTCGAACAGAGACTTTTGTGAACACATGCTGTAACAAAATTGTGCACGTATTCGTTACTGCATGCCTCGTCTCTGCGTGTTGGAGAACATCAGTCAGACTCTGTGAGGTAGGTAACTGAGACATGTCTGAGTCGGCTGTAGTGCTGTCGTTAGAGGAGGCTGGAAGAGCCTTTTCTGAATGCTGATAGAATGTATCATCAGGTGTTTCCTTGCTCTCAGTCAGCGAGGGAATGATCTCTGTATTCTCGAGTGATGATGATTTAATGACGGTTCGGATTGTTCTGTACTCTTAGAGAGTGCGAGAGTCAGGGGGACTGAATGACTGAATTTACTGGCAATACAGGATTGGGACATTCCATACTGTAGACTGGGAACCCAGAAATGTCTATACTACTACAGGCAGGCAGTAATGCAATGGAGTGTTATGCCATGGTGTGTAAGCCAATAAGGGCATCTGCTGGATACTTAAGGTCGTTAGTAACATGAAACTCTATTGGGAAAGGGAGCAAGGTGCTGTCTAATTGTACTTCTAAAGTGACTCTTCCCTTGACCTTAAACTCTGAGCCTTCTACACCGCATAGCGAATGTCAAGCGGTTCAAGGAAACTGACGTGGTTGCGGTTGCGTTGAATGATGTCTAAGGAGGTATCAGAAATCAAGTTTACTATTGATCCGGTGTCCATGAAGAACGACGTTGGTATGTCTTTACTTCGGCCTTGAATGACTAGACCTGAGGGAGTTATAGATCCTACATGGCGGATGGGGAGTTGGTGTTCTGTTGCTATGTCATATTGGTCCGATAGGGGTGCGGCGCTTCCCCCGACTGGTGGCGATTTAGGTAATGACACTCGTCTGTAGAGCGTGTCGTACTAGTCTTTTGATATTTGCATGTAGAGCGACGCGAACGGGAAGGCATACGCCGTCTAGTTTGGGAGTAAGGCCGTGTGTGTTTACAGTTGCAACTGTTTCCTCGATGTCCGGGTTTACCACAGTGCCAGCAGAGGATCGAGGACTGTCTGTTCTGTTGGACGCTAGATTGATCATGACCGGCGGTTGGAGAACGATGTGTGGCAGGTCTGCCTCGTATGGCTGAACGGGAACGGTATTGGTCTGGGGGAGTGGTAGTGTGACATACGTGAGAGGGCAAGGGTCGGTCTTTGGCCTGATGCATGTGGTTTGAACCTGTTCTTTCATGGATGGTTTTAATGATCTGAACAATTTTATCTCCTGGATTAAAACCGATCGCCAGGGCTATTTCTCTCTGTTTAGGAATAAGCCAATGGAGGAATCTCAGGTAACCAAATAAATCTGCAATGTTGTTGAGTGAAACCATAGGAGCTCCATCTACGTTCTGTACCCATTTCGTGCCTATAAGTAATTGGCGGATCTTGCTACTAGTGGCTTTCATGGCAGCGGCTGCTTCGTGTAGTTTGGCATGTTGGGGGGACTTGCAAATCTTCATCGGTCTGGGTGAGGAGATTAGTGAACCCAATGAGAGATGTGGCATTGGAATGTTGGCAACAAAGTGTTATGAGTTCCTTATAGAAATCACCAAAGGTTGTTATGCCATCAAAATGTCCAGCACGGATCGCGGATCCGATATCTGATTTGCCTTGGTGTAAGCGACCCATGAGATAAGAAACTTTGAGGCTTTCATCTGTAATCCTCCGATTGTGGCTGTCAGTTTCGACCTCTCTGAGAAAATCATAAACAGACCAAGTGGGGTCCTCGCTGGTAAATTTGAGATGATTGGCATCGTCGAGGTAGATAGACTGGGGAGTAGGGGTTGTTTGGTTCATGGCGTGGAAGTGATGGGAGTATGAGAGAGAGATAATGTAGTGGTAGTTAAGTGTAAGGGAGACGAGAGGTGAAGTGGGGCAGGAGAGTTAACGAGAGTGGTAGGAGTAAGGAGAGAATCAGGCAGTGTAGTAACAGGGGTAAAGGATGAGGTATCTGGATGGAGAGTATCTGGATGGGAAGTGTGTTGTGAGGCGAGTAATGAAGTGTGGGTGGTGAGGTAGGTCGTGGGCACGTGCGTCCGCTATGTAAATGAGTCACTGAATCGTCCTCGGCGGGTGGATTTTGATCACTGGTTGTTTCTTGACTGAGATTGGATTGAGTAAGTTCCATATAGTGAAAGTATGACATGTAGTCTGGCGACTTAATATAAGATGAGAGATGAGTGATATACTGTATATATATTTACAGTATGAAGATGAGAAAATGTACCATGAGAATGGAAATGGAAATGTATGGAGATGACGGAATGCTAGGTGCAATAAATAGTAGGTGAGATGGGAGATGAGTAATAAAGACAGGCGGTGAAGGTGAGTATGAAGTGAGGGGTGGAGATGAATTATGATAGCAACACACAATCTGTAGAGAAAATCGGAGGATAATCTCTATAGAAAGTCAAATGGGTGGATGAAGGTATACTATTATAGTTACACAGCTGAGTGGTGAACGTAGTGGAGAGGGGAGGTGAGAGTGTTGATCAGCTGGTGGGAGAACTGGGAGGTCACGTGATGGCTACGTCAGAGGCAGGTGTGGTGGATGAGACTGGTTGTGAATACGGCTTGTAGCAGGTATGTAGGATGAGTCTTGGAAGAGGTGGTGGCTGTCGCTGGTCTTGAGTTGATACGTGAATAGGAGGGTTGAGTGGTGCGGAGGTTGGTTAATCCGAACCAGATGGGAGGCACTGAGGGGTGGACAAATGTCTCCACAGGCAGATGCAAAGCTGGTGGGTGGCAGATGTGGTAAATGGGATTGACGTGGCAGACGCAGAGGGTGAACGGCAGATGCTGGAGAGGGCCACCGGGAGATAAACAGGTGTCTGAACAGGTGTTGGAACAGGGAAGACAGGTGTGGAGGGCGGCGGCGGCGATAGTCGCGGCCTGTGTGGGGTTGTTGTCGATGTAGAGAACAGCACTGGTGAGGGAAATTGGACACCTGTAGATGAAGAGCCGGTATTACGCCATGAGAGTTAGGGCGAGGCCGTGAGAGGTGGAGCGGCAAGGAAGTGTTTGTGGCACTAAAACACTGTAGGAGGCGGTCAGAAACGACGGTCCGAACACCGCTGCTACCAAAATGTAACACCTCTCTCTTGATGGTTGAAGTCCTGGAGTACCTATTTACGGCCTTTAATTGTGGAGCACAGAGATGAGGTGTAGCCTCAGTAGATGTTAGCCCTCGACTGCCGAGACATACGACATTGGTTGGCTGGCTAGCCTGGGAATGCTGCTTATGTCTTCAGTTCTAGGATACAGTTGGGGGGGCATATATACATATAAATAACGGCATAATACATACATATAAGGGAAATGGTACACCAAGTTTGGTCTGAATCGGATCAATACTATTTAAGTTGACCTTGCCGTGTGACCTTGACCTTTAAGCTTTTGTTAAAAAAAATAGTTCTTGGTTGACGTCAACACCTGCACGTAGTTTGGCTGAAATCGAATCAAAACTGTAAGATAAAAGTAGTACACAACAACCGTGTCCCTTAGGTACATACAACTCTGTTCCTTACTTACTGTACTAGTCAGTTAGTGACGAGTAGGATGTTAGGAAACTGGCCAGCATCTACAAAGATATGGAAAAGCTTGAGAGAGCACGTCGGAGTGAGTAAAAAGATACGTAAATTAAGCAATAAACCATGCAAGCAACATTTAAAAGAACTTAATTAAGAATAGATTATGAGAAGATACACAGTCTTCAATATGCATGATACAGAGTAATGGTTATTGGAGAAAGAGTCATTGTAGATTGGGCTACCAATACCAGGGAAAATGGTCACAAAATTTTTGGAAACGTTCCAGACACACGAACAGAAGTTTTTTTTTTTTCTCAAGAGATGTAATTATATAGAAAAATATGCCTTCCAGTTTGATTAACTGTGATTAAGTGCTAACATTTAAAAATGTATTGGATAAATATATATCGTTTAACCTCCAGCTTAACACATTCAAGCCTGAATAATACTGGTACATTTCTGAAGCATGATGTTTCCAACAGTACAAATCACGAAGTGCACAGTCCCAGAACACCGATAACCTATTTACCTGATGTCGATCTGGTTACTTTCCATTTCAGGTCAAGTTAGTGTAGAATATGATTTCCTTTCATAATTTCCTGTGAAATTTTCACCACATCTTTTCTGTGCAACATGGTAGTCCTTCTCTCTCCTTGCTGTCGGCTTTGGCTCGATTTTTTTTTTTTTTTTTGAGGGAAGGGGAGCCTTACTGTTTTGCTATCCGTGTCTTTACTTTCGGTAATTAACCTTATAACAAGCAGCCTTGAAAGAACCAGTAAATCTGTTGTTTGCTTTCCTTTGCCCGCCTTTGTGCGCCCGTCCTCCTCGCCTCTCACCACCATCTCATCTCCTCACTCCTCTTTCCATTCCCTTCTTGTAACTTCACTCTCTGTCCCTACTTCCTCACCTATTCCTCCTTCCATTTCTTCCTCTGTCTTTCTTTCTTAACAAATCCCCTTCTCTCCACAGTCCACCGCCTCACAAAATGCGTTTCACATCAGCTACGAGGCTGCTTCCAGTGGTTCTGCTCCTCGGCGTCGTTTTCTACCTCGCCCTTACCCAGAGCTACACGTGAGTACAGAAGCCAGATTCGCGATTCTATTGCCGGATGCTTCAGTCATATAACGCATTTTTCACTTTAATTTTTTTCTAGCACCATACGAGTTTCTTCACCTCGGGTTGGACAGTGTGTTGGGCTTTTAATTTTCTATGCTGCTCCTCTCCAAGATTTTACTCATCTTCAGGAGGAAACCTTTTGAAATTAAAGTGTCAGTGAAAGGTCCACCAAACACCCCTAGTCCAAAGTACAGTTGCCGACATATGAAACGAGGACACCTAGCCCAGAAACGTGGTGGTAGGGTTCTCGCCGCACTTGGTAACAGTGTCGTGCAGAGATGAATCTTTATCAAGGGGCTCACTCGTCAGACGGATCGAAACAAATCTCGAGATTTGTCGGGATAATAGTGTTCATATGCTTATTATGCCTTGTTACCAAACCAGTTGTGTATGCCTGCCTACTGATATGTTATAGTGAGTATGTGTTATAATATGGTATGGAAAGGGTAACATGAAATTACAAATACCAGGTATGTCTTTCAGTTGTTGATTCTATTCGTGCTGTAAAAAGTAGTACTATTCAGGAGTGCATTGTTGACGTGCTGCACATGGCGGTAAGACATTATTTGTCAC